>CM060964.1:42914590-43029590 GCA_030765045.1 Tenodera sinensis | reverse complement strand
GGTAGTAATAGTAATAATAGTAATGGTAGTAATAGTAATAATAGTAATGGTAGTAATAGTAATAATAGTAATGGTAGTAATAGTAATAATAGTAATGGTAGTAATAGTAATAATAGTAATGGTAGTAATAGTAATAATAGTAATAATAGTAATGGTAGTAGTAGTAATAATAGTAATGGTAGTAATAGTAATAATAGTAATGGTAGTAATAGTAATAATAGTAATAATAGTAATGGTAGTAATAGTAATAATAGTAATAATAGTAATGGTAGTAATAGTAATGATAGTAATGGTAGTAATAGTAATAATAGTAATAATAGTAATGGTAGTAATAGTAATAATAGTAGTAATAGTAATAATAGTAATAATAATAATAGTAATAATAGTAATGGTAGTAATAGTAATAATAGTAATGGTAGTAATAGTAATAATAGTAATGGTAGTAATAGTAATAATAGTAATAATAGTAATGGTAGTAATGGTAGTAATAGTAATAATAGTAATAATAGTAATGGTAGTAATAGTAATAATAGTAATAATAGTAATGGTAGTAATAGTAATAATAGTAATGGTAGTAATAGTAATAATAGTAATAATAGTAATGGTAGTAATAGTAATAATAGTAATGGTAGTAATAGTAATAATAGTAATAATAGTAATGGTAGTAATAGTAATAATAGTAATAATAGTAATGGTAGTAATAGTAATAATAGTAATGGTAGTAATAGTAATAATAGTAATGGTAATAATAGTAATAATAGTAATGGTAGTAATAGTAATAATAGTAATGGTAGTAATAGTAATAATAGTAATGGTAGTAATGGTAATAATAGTAATAATAGTAATAATGGTAGTAATAGTAATAATAGTAATAATAGTAATGGTAGTAATAGTAATAATAGTAATAATAGTAATGGTAATAATAGTAATAGTAATAATGGTAGTAATAGTAATAATAGTAATGGTAGTAATGGTAGTAATAGTAATAATAGTAATGGTAGTAGTAATAATAGTAATGGTAGTAATAGTAATAATAGTAATGGTAGTAATAGTAATAATAGTAATGGTAGTAGTAGTAATAATAGTAATAATAGTAATGGTAGTAATAGTAATAATAGTAATAATAGTGATGGTAGTAATAGTAATAATAGTAATGGTAGTAATAGTAATAATAGTAATGGTAGTAATAGTAATAATAGTAATGGTAGTAGTAGTAATAATAGTAATGGTAGTAATAGTAATAATAGTAATGGTAGTAATAGTAATAATAGTAATGGTAGTAATAGTAATAATAGTAATGGTAGTAATAGTAATAATAGTAATGGCAGTAATAGTAATAATAGTAATAATGGTAGTAATAGTAATAATAGTAATGGTAGTAATAGTCATAATAGTAATGGTAGTAATAGTAATAATAGTAATGGTAGTAATAGTAATAATAGTAATGGTAATAATAGTAATAATAGTAATGGTAGTAATAGTAATAATAGTAATGGTAGTAATAGTAATAATAGTAATGGTAATAATAGTAATAATAGTAATGGTAGTAATAGTAATAATAGTAATGGTAATAATAGTAATAATAGTAATGGTAGTAATAGTAATAATAGTAATGGTAGTAATAGTAATAATAGTAATGGTAATAATAGTAATAATAGTAATGGTAGTAATAGTAATAATAGTAATGGTAGTAATAGTAATAATAGTAATGGTAGTAATAGTAATAATAGTAATAATGGTAGTAATAGTAATAATAGTAATGGTAGTAATAGTAATAATAGTAATAATAGTAATGGTAGTAATAGTAATAATAGTAATGGTAATAATAGTAATGGTAGTAATAGTAATAATAGTAATGGTAGTAATAGTAATAATAGTAATGGTAGTAATAGTAATAATAGTAATGGTAGTAATAGTAATAATAGTAATAATAGTAATGGTAGTAATAGTAATAATAGTAATAATGGTAGTAATAGTAATAATAGTAATAATAGTAATGGTAGTAATAGTAATAATAGTAATGGTAGTAATAGTAATAATAGTAATAATAGTAATGGTAGTAATAGTAATAATAGTAATAATAGTAATGGTAGTAATAGTAATAATAGAAATAATGGTAGTAATAGTAATAATAGTAATGGTAGTAATAGTAATAATAGTAATAATAGTAATGGTAGTAATAGTAATAATAGTAATAATAGTAATGGTAGTAATAGTAATAATAGTAATGGTAGTAATAGTAATAATAGTAATGGTAGTAATAGTAATAATAGTAATAATAGTAATGGTAGTAATAGTAATAATAGTAATGGTAGTAATAGTAATAATAGTAATAATGGTAGTAATAGTAATAATAGTAATAATAGTAATGGTAGTAATAGTAATAATAGTAATAATAGTAATGGTAGTAATAGTAATAATAGTAATGGTAGTAATAGTAATAATAGTAATGGTAGTAATAGTAATAATAGTAATAATAGTAATGGTAGTAATAGTAATAATAGTAATAATAGTATTGGTAGTAATAGTAATAATAGTAATGGTAGTAATAGTAATAATAGTAATGGTAGTAATAGTAATAATAGTAATAATAGTAATGGTAGTAATAGTAATAATAGTAATAATGGTAGTAATAGTAATAATAGTAATAATAGTAATGGTAGTAATAGTAATAATAGTAATGGTAGTAATAGTAATAATAGTAATGGTAGTAATAGTAATAATAGTAATAATAGTAATGGTAGTAATAGTAATAATAGTAATAATAGTAATGGTAGTAATAGTAATAATAGTAATAATAGTAATGGTAGTAATAGTAATAATAGAAATAATGGTAGTAATAGTAATAATAGTAATAATAGTAATGGTAGTAATAGTAATAATAGTAATGGTAGTAATAGTAATAATAGTAATGGTAGTAATAGTAATAATAGTAATGGTAGTAATAGTAATAATAGTAATAATAGTAATGGTAGTAATAGTAATAATAGTAATAATAGTAATGGTAGTAATAGTAATAATAGTAATAATAGTAATAATAGTAATGGTAGTAATAGTAATAATAGTAATAATAGTAATGGTAGTAATAGTAATAATAGTAATAATAGTAATGGTAGTAATAGTAATAATAGTAATGGTAGTAATAGTAATAATAGTAATAATAGTAATGGTAGTAATAGTAATGATAGTAATGGTAGTAATAGTAATAATAGTAATAATAGTAATGGTAGTAATAGTAATAATAGTAGTAATAGTAATAATAGTAATAATAATAATAATAGTAATAATAGTAATGGTAGTAATAGTAATAATAGTAATGGTAGTAATAGTAATAATAGTAATAATAGTAATGGTAGTAATAGTAATAATAGTAATGGTAGTAATAGTAATATGAGTAATAATAGTAATGGTAGTAATAGTAATAGTAATAATAGTAATGGTAGTAATAGTAATAATAGTAATAATAGTAATAATGGTAGTAATAGTAATAATAGTAATGGTAGTAATAGTAATAATAGTAATAATAGTAATGGTAGTAATAGTAATAATAGTAATAATAGTAATGGTAGTAATAGTAATAATAGTAGTGGTAGTAATAGTAATAATAGTAATAATAGTAATGGTAGTAATAGTAATAATAGTAATAATGGTAGTAATAGTAATAATAGTAATAATAGTAACGGTAGTAATAGTAATAATAGTAATAATAGTAATGGTAGTAATAGTAATAATAGTAATAATAGTAATGGTAGTAATAGTAATAATAGTAATGGTAGTAATAGTAATAATGGTAGTAATAGTAATAATAGTAATAATAGTAATGGTAGTGATAGTAATAATAGTAATAATAGTAATGGTAGTAATAGTAATAATAGTAATAATAGTAATGGTAGTAATAGTAATAATAGTAATGGTAGTAATAGTAATAATAGTAATAATAGTAAAGGTAGTAATAGTAATAATAGTAATAATAGTATTGGTAGTAATAGTAATAATAGTAATGGTAGTAATAGTAATAATAGTAATAATAGTAATGGTAGTAATAGTAATAATAGTAATAATAGTAATGGTAGTAATAGTAATAATAGTAATAATGGTAGTAATAGTAATAATAGTAATAATAGTAATGGTAGCAATAGTAATAATAGTAATGGTAGTAATAGTAATAATAGTAATGGTAGTAATAGTAATAATAGTAATAATAGTAATGGTAGTAATAGTAATAATAGTAATAATAGTAATGGTAGTAATAGTAATAATAGTAATAATAGTAATGGTAGTAATAGTAATAATAGTAATAATGGTAGTAATTGTAATAATAGTAATAATAGTAATGGTAGTAATAGTAATAATAGTAATGGTAGTAATAGTAATAATAGTAATGGTAGTAATAGTAATAATAGTAATGGTAGTAATAGTAATAATAGTAATGGTAGTAATAGTAATAATAGTAATAATAGTTATGCTAGTAATAGTAATAATAGTAATAATAGTAATGGTAGTAATAGTAATAATAGTAATAATAGTAATGGTAGTAATAGTAATAATAGTAATAATAGTAATGGTAGTAATAGTAATAATAGTAATAATAGTAATAATAGTAATGGTAGTAATAGTAATAATAGTAATAATAGTAATGGTAGTAATAGTAATAATAGTAATAATGGTAGTAATAGTAATAATAGTAATAATGGTAGTAATAGTAATAATAGTAATAATAGTAATGGTAGTAATAGTAATAATAGTAATGGTAGTAATAGTAATAATAGTAATGGTAGTAATAGTAATAAGAGTAATAATAGTAATGGTAGTAATAGTAATAATAGTAATAATAGTAATGGTAGTAATAGTAATAATAGTAATAATAGTAATAATGGTAGTAATAGTAATAATAGTAATGGTAGTAATAGTAATAATAGTAATAATAGTAATGGTAGTAATAGTAATAATAGTAATAATAGTAATGGTAGTAATAGTAATAATAGTAATGGTAGTAATAGTAATAAGAGTAATAATAGTAATGGTAGTAATAGTAATAGTAATAATAGTAATGGTAGTAATAGTAATAATAGTAATAATAGTAATAATGGTAGTAATAGTAATAAAAGTAATGGTAGTAATAGTAATAATAGTAATAATAGTAATGGTAGTAATAGTAATAATAGTAATGGTAGTAATAGTAATAATAGTAATGGTAGTAATAGTAATAATAGTAATAATAGTAATGGTAGTAATAGTAATAATAGTAATAATAGTAATGGTAGTAATAGTAATAATAGTAATAATGGTAGTAATAGTAATAATAGTAATAATAGTAACGGTAGTAATACTAATAATAGTAATAATAGTAATAATAGTAATGGTAGTAATAGTAATAATAGTAATAATAGTAATGGTAATAATAGTAATAATAGTAATGGTAGTAATAGTAATAATAGTAATGGTAGTAATAGTAATAATAGTAATGGTAGTAATAGTAATAATAGTAATGGTAGTAATAGTAATAATAGTAATGGTAGTAATAGTAATAATAGTAATGGTAGTAATAGTAATAATAGTAAGAATAGTAATGGTAATAATAGTAATAATAGTAGTAATGGTAGTAATAGTAATAATAGTAATGGTAGTAATAGTAATAATAGTAATAGTAATAATAGTAATAGTAGTAATGCTAGTAATAGTAATAATAGTAATGGTAGTAATAGTAATAATAGTAATGGTAATAATAGTAATAATAGTAATGGTAGTAATAGTAATAATAGTAATGGTAGTAATGGTAATAATAGTAATGGTAGTAATAGTAATAATAGTAATGGTAGTAATAGTAAGAATAGTAATGGTAATATTAGTAATAATAGTAATGGTGGTAATAGTAATAATAGTAATGGTAGTAATAGTAATAATAGTAATGGTAATAATAGTAATAATAGTAATGGTAGTAATAGTAATAATAGTAATGGTAATAATAGTAATAATAGTAATGGTAGTAATAGTAATAATAGTAATGGTAGTAATAGTAATAATAGTAATGGTAGTAATAGTAATAATAGTAATGGTAGTAATAGTAATAATAGTAATGGTAGTAATAGTAATAATAGTAATGGTAGTAATAGTAATAATAGTAATAGTAATAATAGTAATAGTAGTAATGATAGTAATAGTAATAATAGTAATAGTAATAATAGTAATAATAGTAATGGTAGTAATAGTAATAATAGTAATGGTAGTAATAATAGTAATGGTAGTAATAGTAATAATAGTAATAATAGTAATGGTAGTAATAGTAATAATAGTAATAATAGTAATGGTAGTAATAGTAATAATAGTAATAATGGTAGTAATAGTAATAATAGTAATAATGGTAGTAATAGCAATAATAGTAATAATAGTAATGGTAGTAATAGTAATAATAGTAATGGTAGTAATAGTAATAATAGTAATGGTAGTAATAGTAATAAGAGTAATAATAGTAATGGTAGTAATAGTAATAATAGTAATAATAGTAATGGTAGTAATAGTAATAATAGTAATAATGGTAGTAATAGTAATAATAGTAATGGTAGTAATAGTAATAATAGTAATAATAGTAATGGTAGTAATAGTAATAATAGTAATGGTAGTAATAGTAATAATAGTAATGGTAGTAATAGTAATAAGAGTAATAATAGTAATGGTAGTAATAGTAATAATAGTAATAATAGTAATAATGGTAGTAATAGTAATAAAAGTAATGGTAGTAATAGTAATAATAGTAATAATAGTAATGGTAGTAATAGTAATAATAGTAATGGTAGTAATAGTAATAATAGTAATGGTAGTAATAGTAATAATAGTAATAATAGTAATGGTAGTAATAGTAATAATAGTAATAATAGTAATGGTAGTAATAGTAATAATAGTAATAATGGTAGTAATAGTAATAATAGTAATAATAGTAACGGTAGTAATAGTAATAATAGTAATAATAGTAATGGTAGTAATAGTAATAATAGTAATAATAGTAATGGTAATAATAGTAATAATAGTAATGGTAGTAATAGTAATAATAGTAATGGTAGTAATAGTAATAATAGTAATGGTAGTAATAGTAATAATAGTAATGGTAGTAATAGTAATAATAGTAATGGTAATAATAGTAATAATAGTAATGGTGGTAATAGTAATAATAGTAATGGTAGTAATTGTAATAATAGTAATGGTAGTAATAGTAATAATAGTAATGGTAGTAATAGTAAGAATAGTAATGGTAATAATAGTAATAATAGTAATGGTGGTAATAGTAATAATAGTAATGGTAGTAATAGTAATAATAGTAATGGTAATAATAGTAATAATAGTAATGGTAGTAATAGTAATAATAGTAATGGTAATAATAGTAATAATAGTAATGGTAGTAATAGTAATAATAGTAATGGTAGTAATAGTAATAATAGTAATGGTAGTAATAGTAATAATAGTAATGGTAGTAATAGTAATAATAGTAATGGTAGTAATAGTAATAATAGTAATGGTAGTAATAGTAATAATAGTAATAGTAATAATAGTAATAGTAGTAATGATAGTAATAGTAATAATAGTAATAGTAATAATAGTAATAATAGTAATAATAGTAATGGTAGTAATAGTAATAATAGTAATGGTAGTAATAGTAATAATAGTAATAGTAATAATAGTAATAGTAGTAATGGTAGTAATAGTAATAATAGTAATGGTAGTAATAGTAATAATAGTAATGGTAGTAATAGTAATAATAGTAATAGTAATAATAGTAATAATAGTAATGGTAGTAATAGTAATAATAGTAATAATAGTAATGGTAGTAATAGTAATAATAGTAATAATAGTAATGGTAGTAATGGTAATAATAATAATAATAATAATAATAATAATAACAATAATAATAATAATAATAATAATAATAATAATAATAATAATAATAATAATAATAATAATAATAATAATAATAATAATAATAATAATAATAATAATAATAATAATAATAATAATAATAATAATAATAATAATAATAATAATAATAATAATAACAATAATCATCATCATAATGACAGTGACGCTGACAGTGACAATGACAATAATAACAATAACAACAATAGTAATAAGAGTAATAATAGTAATAATGGTAATAACAGTAACACTAACAACAATAACGATAACAGTAATAATAGTAACAGTAGTAATAGTAATAATAGTAATGGTAGTAATAGTAATAATAGTAATGGTAGTAATAGTAATAATAGTAATAATAGTAATGGTAGTAATAGTAATAATAGTAATAATAGTAATGGTAGTAATAGTAATAATAGTAATAATAGTAATGGTAGTAATAGTAATAATAGTAATAATAGTAATGGTAGTAATAGTAATAATAGTAATGGTAGTAATAGTAATAATAGTAATAATAGTAATGGTAGTAATAGTAATAATAGTAATAATAGTAATGGTAGTAATAGTAATAATAGTAATAATAGTAATAATAGTAATGGTAGTAATAGTAATAACAGTAATAATAGTAATAATAGTAATGGTAGTAATAGTAATAATAGTAATAATAGTAATAATAGTAATGGTAGTAATAGTAATAATAGTAATGGTAGTAATAGTAATAATAGTAATGGTAGTAATAATAATAATAATAGTAATAATAGTAATGGTAGTAATAGTAATAATAGTAATGGTAGTAATAGTAATAATAGTAATAATAGTAATGGTAGTAATAGTATTAATAGTAATAATGGTAGTAATAGTAATAATAGTAATAATAGTAATGGTAGTAATAGTAATAATAGTAATAATAGTAATGGTAGTAATAGTAATAATAATAATAATAATAATAATAATAATAATAATAATAATAATAATAATAATAATAATAATAATAATAATAATAATAATAATAATAATAATAATAATAATAATAATAATAATAATAATAATAATAATAATAATAATAATAATAATAATAATAATAATAATAATAATAATAATAATAATAATAATAATAATAATAATAATAATAGTAATAATAACAATAATAATAACAATAATAATCATCATCATAATGACAGTGACAATGACAATAATAACAAGAACAAGAACAATAGTAATAATAGTAATAATACTATTAATGGTAATAATGGTAATAACAGTAACAACAATAACGATAACAGTAATAATAGTAATGGTAGTAATAGTAGTAGTAATAATAATAATAATAGTAATAATAATAATAATAATAATAATAATAATAATAATAATAATAATAATAATAATAATAATAATAATAATAATAATAATAATAATAATAATAATAATAATAATAATAATAATAATAATAATAATAATAATAATAATAATAATCATCATCATCATCATCATAATGACAGTGACACTGACAATGACAATAATAACAAAAACAAGAACAATAGTAATAAGAGTAATAATGGTAATAATGGTAGTAACAGTAACAACAATAACGATAACAGTAATAATAGTAATGGCAGTAATAGTAATAATAGGAATAATAATAATAATAATAATAATAATAATAATAATAATAATAATGATGATGATGATAGTGATAATGACAGTGATAGGGACATGGATAGGGATAGTGATAGTGATAATGATAAAGATGGTGATGGCGACGACGATGATTGTGTGGTTATTTAAGGACGTACTGATCTGAATCTAGTCCCTATAGCTGCCACCTGTTTGCCAGTTGGAAGTTGTTCTGTGCACTTCGTCTAATATCAGAACCTGTCGCATTTTGGACACATCACATTTATTAAGATGAGAGCCTTGGGTACAGAAATTCAACGTTTAACCCACCCGCGTCACCGACAGCAGTAAAAAATATGGAGATTATATTTTATTAGTGTGGTTTTGAAAACCGTTAATAACTTTTCAAGATTAATGTGAATTTAAATAGATAAAATACTTGACAGCACACGTAATTGTGCCCGTTCCGTATAGCTGTTTAAACGATCGTCTTTTATATCGTGACGTTACAGGTACCCGCATAGCGGTAAAGAAAAAGTCCAATAACTAAAAATTCATCCAGTCGAAATGTTGCTTATTACAAAACTTAACGTCGTGGGTAAAAACATTTGCTGAGAAACATTTTTGCACAAAGTCCCCCAAAAAGGGAAGTTATTTTGATTTATTCAATTTGAGCCCCATTAGAAACCTTTCTCCTCAGTGGTCTATTCTTTAAGTGGGACCAACTGTCAAAGGTCGTACATTCACCAATTTTTATAGAAATCGGTTTGGCAATTTTGCGTGATGATGAGGCAACACACATATATCAATGAAGTAGGATATGACAGGGGGGAGGGGGGCCCAGGCCCGGGCCCCCTGGTACCCCACCTGTATCCGCGTCTGGTCGTAGCTGTTCTGTGAGGTGTGTTCTCAGGCGTTCTTAGTGAAACGTAACGAGAAACGAACCAGCTTATGAGATAACCGTGAAACTAGCATATTCACATGTGTATTAAAATGTGATTAGAGTAAGATTTAAATATTAACCTGAAGCACATAAGTTTTGCATGCACTGATATTCATTCAGTTGGAGACATGAAGTATTTTAAATGAGCCATTTTTTCCGCTAATTTTAAACTTACTACATTTAAATCATATTATGTGGTGTGTATGTAACCGCTTTTACCTTGCTTTTATTCACATGACGTTAAATCACTGGTGCACGGCTGGAAAGCGGGTACTCTTTGAGCGCAGCGTGCTCACGGCCTTGCACTGTTAACTGTGTGTCGCTCACGCTATTCCGTGACTTTTCCTGCTCTACTGTCACAAATAAAAGTGGGGTGTACCAATTTGAGAATGTTTTAACATCCAGGGACATTTTAATTAATCATTGTGTTTAAAAATACACAAAAGTAGTTTATGGTTAATTCATTAATTTTAGATAGTCCTTCCACAAATTTAGGGCAACAAAATGAGTTTAGGACGTTTTGACAGAATGAAAGCGATTGCGAATATGAAATTGAAACTATGTAGTAATTTTAACATGCTTTAGTGAGTAAATGTCTGTTTATTTCTGATGAAATATGCTGTGAGAAAAGATACGCAAGACTAAAGCGAATTCCTTTCTTCATTTAAAATAGCTTTTTGTATAATATGTATTGAAGTTAGACTTGTTATCCATGACAGAAATATTCAACCTGGGGTCCACGAGGACTTTTTAGGGGGTACGTTAAATTCAAAACAGTCAGTATAAATTTATACAGTTAGTAAAACATTTTTCCTGAATGACCACAACAAAAAATATTTCAGCCAGAGAAATTTGAATTACCCTATGTCCAAGAATCCATTTTGCTTACTTTACCGATGTACCCAACAATGATATCTTACAACTGCACCCGCTTATCATTTGTATTTTCTGTTAGGTATGTATAATATTTCAGTACTGAGAATGTTTTCGTGACTTATGTGCAGATCCGTCTTCTGTACTCTTATGTTTTATTTTTTTGAACTGATTTTCATATTATCACTGTTGAATTTATTTTAATTATTGTGGTAATGGACAACGTATTTTAAATTCTATTGTAGGATGTTATATGAAGAAAACGTATAATCGGTGTAACAACTGGATATTCCCATAAAATCAAAATAAAGCCTTTTAGGGATGTCCGCTGACAGTCCAGTGGGGAAAAAAATGTCAATTTGTGATTTCTGGTGTTATAAATGCCAACAGTATACTGTACTTAGTGACACTGCCTTCTTCCATTCCCCACTGCTTATTTGTGTGAGTAGGGTTTCTCTTCATTAATGGTAATCAAAACGAAACAAAGTAATTGCATGAATCACCATTGATACTGGCGCTAATGAAGGTTCAGCCATGAATAACGAGCTGATATCCTGAAAATTAGCTCAGCCGTCTCATTAGCAGGTCACAAACATGAATAAATTCGTATTATGTGGTGTATGTGCTATCTGTCACGTAGTTGCTGTATTTATTTAACAGTATGTTTATATATAATGCTCCTTTTTGTAGTATTTAATAAGTTATATATTTTATAATCTATTGAGATTGGTTGTGTATAATGTGGATTAAGAATAACTCTAGAGCAGGTCTAGGGGTACAGACTGGAATGGAAAATTGTCTTTGGGGGTACGCGGAAAAATGGTTGAATACCACTGATCTATGATATTAACATATACCTAGCTGCTGCTTATAGAAGAAGCTTAATGATTGGCTTTGGAAAGCAAAGACCCAGATTTTCATTAATTTAATCAAGTATTTTTCAAAATAAGCTTCATGTTTAATTATTTCAATTGTGAGCGAAGGTTCCCCATTGCTGTATGCTTACCTATAAGTAAAGAAACATAGCGGAGTAATGTTAGCACAAATTAAATAGAACTGCTGCTTTGTGCGCATGGTTAATGAAACGCGATTTTAATTTAGATTATCAACGTGAGTCAGGAAACGACACACGTTGTTCCGTGCATGCAATCAATACTGTCTCCACAGCAACGATTTGCTTCGGGAGAGGAATTGTGGGTTACGGCAGTGGCAGTACGTTTAGTGCTGGTTAACGCGCGGCTCCCCACGAAATGAATCGAGTGCTTCATCCGAGGTGACATCGTGGTCGTTATAGTTTTCATTTGTCGGTCGTTTCTGCAAAAATGTCCAAAAATGCTTTTGCTGTCAAGCAGTCGCATCTTGGAGATAGTTTCGGCATGGACAAGGAACATGCTTCTTCTGAACGCGAGCAAACGCACCGAAATGTCTGTGCACATAAAGCGGACGATGACAAGTGTGAAAGGAAACAAAATCTGTTGCATTTCCGAGATATGCCGCCACACCTCCAATTTAATCCCTACATTTTCACAGGATACCGGCCTCTACTCACCTTCTGGGGAAGCATCAATAGCCTGTTTTACCTTCACAACGAAACTATCAACATATTAACACATGGTAACTAATATTTCTGACATTTATTATGTCAGTATAATCAATATGTAGTATATATGCCGTAATGCGCTAGTTCAAAATTCGACTAGTGTGAGTTTCCTGGATAAAGTTTTTCTCTCATCCTTATGTGATACATATGTACAGGGGAATCCCAACTCAGGTCTTCGTCTCTGAAGATGTAACCTATTAAAAGCATTTAGAACATATTAATAAACCTATCCAAAGGCATGAAACCGCAGCTTCAATAGTTTCCATATAAACATATCGTTATAGTATATTCTAGTTTAATGGCATAATTATTTTTTATTCTTATTATTATTTCAAGTTCAATCCTTATTTATATTTACAATATTCCTGCACTTTGTTGAAGAATATTACTTGCAGAGCTCTACCGAATGCTTACTGTGTTAATGGCTTCCACAAAGCAGACATTTGTTTCAGCCGCCTCGTTATATTCCATCACTTCTATTACTGTAGTAGATATACCTATCTTTGGTTTTGTTTGTAAATCTGCTATCTCTGATGTATCTTAATTGTTCGAGTACTTCACTATTAATCACTCATTTGTTGATACCATGAACTTTCTGGTTTGAAGACGCATCTAAGAAACTGATGAAATAGGGTTGCAAATGAGTCTAAAGTCTAATCATGAAAATAAGCAAAAGTGTAACTTGCAGGTGACATTTGCGTATTAGATAGGTTTGCAAAAGAGCTAAACTGATCTTAATTAGAGTTAAAGGGACATTCAGGACTTACACCAAGCGTGTTTCTATTGGTCCAACTTTAGTGAAAATTTTATTTTGGTTTTGTTGCAACACTTTACACAACAATGCAGTAATGTAAGCATTGTTTAAAGAAAGAGCTTTGGTTATACTTTTTGTTGTTATAAATGCTCTAAAATCCCATAAAAAGGTAATTTTCTTGAAGAAATTTTTATGAAGTGTGCAGTCATGATATGTAAACACTTCTATCGCTTTTGATGCCTTACTTATACAGATATGACATTTTTATTTGAGTTTTTAACTATTAAGTTAATCACATTAAAGTGGTTTTGTAACATTTTTAAATAGAACTCAAGCTTGAAATTCACGCTTAGAAACTTGGGATAGTTACCAACATATGTACTGTGAAATTTTCAGCAACATCGCACAATTTGTAGTGCAAACGTCTGACAAATAAACCTTTTTGGAAGAATTCTTTTTAAAGTTTGAATTCTCTCCTAGCTGCTTTTGCTATTTCAGAAAGCTTTCCACTCTTCTTCTTTACATGGACACACATTTTAAGTAAATTTAAATATGAAATGCTGTTGATAGTACAGTTGTTAAGTGAAGAAGAAATGCAACAGTGCAATACCGTGTACCTAGTGAGTATTACAAGTTTATATGTTCAAAAATACTGATTTGAGAGTCCAGAAAGGCGTTTAAAATTATAAGCTATTACAATTTCAAACTGGATGTATATGCACTTATTTTAATTTATATCCGCATGTAACTGTAGAGCAGTCAGCTAAGATGATATCAGTTTGGAGGTAAATCCCCCAAATTGTTTGAAGCAAAGGAATGTTACAAAAGAAATATTTTACTACGGTCTGAGCCGATATGTCCCCTTCTGACATTTATAAACTACATTTAAAAACGTCATTAGGTTTAGAATTTTAAACAAAATAAGTTAGCTAATTGAATACCTACTTACATATAAAACAATACAAAACACATCTTTTCCTGGTATTTTATGCTTGGCATTTATGCTTTGTGTCACCTTAAAGGTTTGTGATGATGATGATGATGATGATGATGATGATTTTTTTTTTTTTTTTTAAATTAACGTCCTCCAACATTGCGCCATTTCGGACGATGAATGAAATGGGTGAAATGGTGCTCAAATGAGTCCGAGGTCCATAGAGCTTTAAGTTACCCGACATTCGTCTTCTCAGGATAAGGGAAAACCTCGGAAAAAGCCTTTTTTTTTTTTTTTTTAATTAACGTCCTCCAACATTGCGTCATATCGGACGAATGAATGAAATGAAATGGGTGAAATGATGCTCAAATGAGCCCGAGGTCCATGGAGCTGTAAGTTACCCGACATTCGTCTTCTCAGGGTAGGGAAAACCTCGGAAAAAAACCTTACCCGGATAACTTACCCTAAGCGAGAATCGAACGCGCGACCTCTTGAACGTGAAGCAGACACGCTAACCATGATGATGATGATGATGATGATGATGATGATAATAATAATAATAATAATAATAATAATAATAATAATAATAATAATAATAATAGTAATAATAATAATAATAATAATAATAATAATAATAATAATAATAATAATAATAATAATAATAATAATAATAATAATAATAATCATCATCATTATTATTACTACTACTATTATTATTATTATTATTATTATTATTATTATTATTATTATTATTATTATTATTATTACTATTATTATTATTATTATTATTATTATTATTATTATTATTATTATTATTATTATTATTATTATTATTATTATTATTATTATTACTACTACTACTACTACTACCATTGCTATTACTACTATGATTATTATGATTATGATGATTATTATTGTTGTTGTTGTCATATCCCAAATGAAAAGTAAACTAATGTTAAATTTATGAACGTCACAAGAGGCAATTGATGAAAAACTAAACCTATTCATTGTTTGGTGAGATATTTCGACATTAAGCACATCATATGTCAGAAAATTCCAAGGCACATGCTCTATTATATTCGAATATACCTAAGCCAAATTAAGCCCCGGCACAACAGCCCATGAAGAGCCAAGCCTTACTGCCCAGCCGCTGCGTCCCCCACCTCGGCCCACTACAGGCGTCATTGGTGGGGCGCAGTACTGCAGGAGGTACGTGGTCAGCGTCCCGATCACTACCATGTTTGTACATGCGTGTATATCACTTCAAAGTACGGTACCATGTTTGTACATGCGTGTATATCACTTCAAGGTACGGTACCATGTTTGTACATGCGTGTATATCACTTCAAGGTACGGTACCATGTTTGTACATGCGTGTATATCACTTCAAGGTACGGTACCATGTTTGTACATGCGTGTATATCACTTCAAGGTACGGTACCATGTTTGTACATGCGTGTATATCACTTCAAGGTACGGTATCATGTTTGTACATGCGTGTATATCACTTCAAGGTACGGTACCATGTTTGTACATGCGTGTATATCACTTCAAGATACGGTACCATGTTTGTACATGCGTGTGTGTCACTTCAAGGTACAGCACCATGTTTGTACATGCGTGTGTGTCACTTCAAGGTACGGTACCATGTTTGTACATGCGTGTATATCACTTCAAGATACGGTACCATGTTTGTACATGCGTGTGTGTCACTTCAAGGTACGGTACCATGATTGTACATGCGTGTATATCACTTCAAGGTACGGTACCATGTTTGTACATGCGTGTGTGTCACTTCAAGGTACAGTACCATGTTTGTACATGCGTGTGTGTCACTTCAAGGTACAGTACCATGTTTGTACATGCGTGTGTGTCACTTCAAGGTACAGTACCATGTTTGTACATGCGTGTGTGTCACTTCAAGGTACGGTACCATGTTTGTACATGCGTGTGTGTCACTTCAAGGTACAGTACCATGTTTGTACATGCGTGTGTGTCACTTCAAGGTACAGTACCATGTTTGTACATGCGTGTGTGTCACTTCAAAATACAGTACCATGTTTGTACATGCGTGTGTGTCACTTCAAGGTACGGTACCATGTTTGTACATGCGTGTATATCACTTCAAGATACGGTACCATGTTTGTACATGCGTGTATATCACTTCAAGGTACGGTACCATGTTTGTACATGCGTGTGTGTTACTTCAAGGTACGGTACCATGTTTGTACATGCGTGTATATCACTTCAAAGTACGGTACCATGTTTGTACATGTGTGTATATCACTTCAAGGTACGGTACCATGTTTGTACATGTTTGTATATCACTTCAAAGTACGGTACCATGTTTGTACATGCGTGTGTGTCACTTCAAGGTACGGTACCATGTTTGTACATGCGTGTATATCACTTCAAGATACGGTACCATGTTTGTACATGCGTGTGTGTCACTTCAAGGTACGGTACCATGTTTGTACATGCGTGTATATCACTTCAAGGTACGGTACCATGTTTGTACATAGATGTATATCACTTCAAGGTACGGTACCATGATTGTACATGCGTGTATATCACTTCAAGATACGGTACCATATTTGTACATACATGCATATCACTTCAATTTACGGTACCATGTTTGTACATGCATGTATATCACTTCAAGGTACGGTACCATGTTTGTATATGCCTGTATGTCACTTCAAGGTACGGTACCATGATTGTACATGCGTGTATATCACTTCAAGACACGGTACCATGTTTGTACATACATGCATATCACTTCAAAGTACGGTACCATGTTTGTACATGTGTGCATATCACTTCAAGGTACGGTACCATGTTTGTACATGCGTGTATATCACTTCATAGTACGGTACCATGTTTGTACATGCGTGTATATCACTTCAAGGTACGGTACTATGTTTGTACATGCGCGTATATCACTTCAAAGTACTGTACTATGTTTGTATATGCGTGTGTGTCACTTCAAGGTACGGTACTATGTTTGTACATGTGTGTATATCACTTCAAAGTACGGTACCATGTTTGTACATGCGTGTATATCACTTCAAGGTTCGGTACCATGTTTGTACATGCGTGTATATCACTTCAAAGTACGGTACCATGTTTGTACAGGCGAGTATATCACTTCAAGATAGGGTACCATGTTTGTACATGTGTGTATATCACTTCAAAGTACGGTACCATGTTTGTACATGCGTGTATATCACTTCAAAGTACGGTACTATGTTTGTACATGCGTGTATATCACTTCAAAGTACGGTACTATGTTTGTACATGCGTGTATAAAACCTCAAAGTACTGTACCATGTTTGTATATGCGTGTGTGTCACTTCAAGGTACGGTACCATGTTTGTACATGCGTGTGTGTCACTTCAAGGTACGGTACCATGTTTGTATATGCGTGTATATCACTTCAAGGTACGGTACCATGCTTGTACATGCGTGTATATCACTTCAAGGTACGGTACCATGTTTGTACATGCGTGTGTGTCACTTAAATGTACGGTACCATGTTTGTATATGGGTGTATATCACTTCAAAGTACGGTACCATGTTTGTACATGCGTGTGTGTTACTTCAAGGTACGGTACCATGTTTGTACATGCGTGTATATCACTTCAAAGTACGATACCATGTTTGTACATGCGTGTATATCACTTCAAAGTACGGTACCATGTTTGTACATGCGTGTATATCACTTCAAGATACGGTACCATGTTTGTACATGCGTGTATATCACTTCAAGATACGGTACCATGTTTGTATATGCGTGTATACCACTTCAAGATACGGTACCATGTTTGTACATGCGTGTATATCACTTCAAGATACGGTACCATGTTTGTACATGCGTGTATACCACTTCAAGATACGGTACCATGTTTGTACATGCGTGTATATCACTTCAAGATACGGTACCATATTTGTACATGCGTGTGTGTCACTTCAAGATACGGTACCATGTTTGTACATGCGTGTATACCACTTCAAGATACGGTACCATGTTTGTACATGCGTGTATACCACTTCAAGATACGGTACCATGTTTGTACATGCGTAGTAGGTAGATTAGGACAGAGCTGGGCCACTTTTTTATGGGCAAGATGGCCGCCATGCGTAATCTAAGCATTACTAGGTAAGGTGGTAGGGGAAGCAGGACGTTGTAGGGGTTTGAGGCTGACTCTAGGGATAATGTTTAAGGCCTATAGCAGTGCATGTATGTTTATGAGCGTCACTGGCAGTTGAGTATGTCGTT
This sequence comes from Tenodera sinensis, assembly GCA_030765045.1. Taxonomy (NCBI): domain Eukaryota; kingdom Metazoa; phylum Arthropoda; class Insecta; order Mantodea; family Mantidae; genus Tenodera; species Tenodera sinensis. The sequence goes on along the minus strand of CM060964.1, from coordinate 43,010,688 downwards.
CACTGTATCGATGCAAACCTCCCAACGCAAGAGATTTCTATCTTGATTGAATATGTTACCCCAACATGACACCTCGCCCCACATAGTGGCCCTAACCTAGCCTAAGCCCCATACTTCTACTCGTCTAACCTAACCTAACCTAACCTAACCTAACCTAACCTAACCTAACCTAACCTAACCTAACCTAACCTAACCTAACCTAACCTAGCCTAACCTAACCTAATCTATCCTAACCTAAGCCCCATACTTCTACTCGTCTAACCTATCTTAACCTAACCTAAGCTCCATACTTCTACATGGCTAACCTAACCTAACCCAGCTCCCACTATTTACTCCGGTCTTTGATAATTTAACTTAAGCCTCATACTTCTACTCATCTAACCTATCCTAATCTAACCTGGCCTAGCCTAACCTAAGGTAAATCCTCTTATTATTATTTATTCTACTCTACTAACATGATACGTTTCTAGACATTCATTCTATCCTCTTATCATCTATCCTATTCCCTCCTCTGCTTATCTATTCTATCCTGTCATACGCTACCCTGATCTCCATCTAGGAATTTCATAAACATTTTGATACTATTTTGAGTCCTCTGATAGATCTTTTTAAACACTTTTAGCATATTCTTGATGCTTTTACAACATATTTAACAACTTTTCAGACAATTTTCAGAGTTATTCAGTAATTTTCATACATTTTTAAGACGTTCCACACCATTTTGCTACAATTTTGCACCCTCTGTTAGATCTTTTAGACGCTTTTAGTATATTCATGCTGCTTTTACAACATATTTAACAACTTTTCAGACAATTTTCAGAGTTATTCAGTCATTTTCATACATTTTTAAGACGTTTCAACTCATTTTAATACTATTTTGAGTCCTCTGTTAGATCTTTTAGACGCTTTTAGTATATTCATGCTGCTTTTACAACATATTTAACAACTTTTCAGACAATTTTCAGAGTTATTCAGTCATTTTCATACATTTTTAAGACGTTTCACCCCATTTTGCTACAATTTTGCACCCTCTGTTAGATTTTTTTAGCACTTTTAGTATATTCATGCTGCTTTTACAACATATTTAACAACTTTTCAGACAATTTTCAGAGTTATTCTGTCATTTTCATACATTTTTAAGACGTTTCAACTCATTTTAATACTATTTTGAGTCCTCTGTTAGATCTTTTAGACGCTTTTAGTATATTCATGCTGCTTTTACAACATATTTAACAACTTTTCAGACAATTTTCAGAGTTATTCAGTCATTTTCATACATTTTTAAGACGTTTCACCCCATTTTGCTACAATTTTGCACCCTCTGTTAGATTTTTTTAGCACTTTTAGTATATTCATGCTGCTTTTACAACATATTTAAGAACCTTTCAGACAATTTTCAGAGTTATTCAGCCATTTTCATACATTTTTAAGACGTTTCACCCCATTTTTGCTACAATTTTACACCCTCTGATAGATCTTTTAGACGCTTTTAGTATATTCAGGGCGCTTTTTAAAACATATTTAAGAATTTTTCAGAGTTATTCAGTCATTTTCATACATTTTTAAGACATTTCACCCCATTTTACTGCTATTTGCACCCTCTGTTAGATCTTTTAGACGCTTTTAGTATATTCAGAACGCTTTTAACAACATATTTAACAACTTTTCAGACAATTTTCAGAGCTATTCAATCATTTTCATACATTTTTAGGACATTTCACCCCATTTTACTGCTATTTGCACCCTCCTTTATAGAACTTTTAAACTTCCAGTAGAAGATGTCCTAACCATTGATGTTGAAGTTCTTATTACTACTATTTTTGCCCTCTGTCACAGAATTTTATACAACTGTATGACTCTTTTGCTTGGTTCTGTATGTTCTGGGGGTAACATCTCCAACACGACATGCAGTTTTCTAAGTGTAACCCCACCTATTATGATCTAACCTGCTTATTAAGTGTTCTTTACAGCTTTATTCAACTTTGTTTTCCTAACCCTTTATAGATTTTTAAACTTATCACTAAAAGATGATCTATCCGCAGATGTTGAGGTACTTATAGCTCAATATTTTTAAGAGATATTCAGCAATACCTTTGATAGTATTTTAACACAATCTTCTGTTTATATAAAGTTAATGAGGGTATACTTACTTTAAGGTAGTAGGGTATACGCCTCTCCTCTTTTATCTGGGCTGGAGACCAGCACTAGAGTTAAAGTCTAGTGGCAGAGTTAACGCTTCCCTTTATAATTTCTATTTTTCTTCTTTCTTCGACAAGTTTCATGAGAAGCACGGAGAAGCCAGGTGAGTAATTTTTTTATTTTTTCTTCTTTCTTCGTCAGACTTCATTTGAGGCGTGGAGGAGTCAGTTGATTAAACTTTCATTTTCTACAGGAGACGTAACGGAGAAAATAATCATCTTGAGATCTAAGTTGCATTCTCTTATGCATGGTTTGCAACGTTGTAATGCCCGTACGCATACGTTGATATTCCATCCTCTGCAATTACTCTCTTGTCATCATGAGGCGACAGAGCTATTTTATTAGATTCAACTGTAGAAACATTATGACGTTGGGATAGGATTAAATTCATCGGAGTTCTAACAATTTTCAAAGTTTTAAGGCACTCCATATAGCTATTGAAGCTGATGTATTGCTTAATGGCGCTATGTTTTATGCCTTTGATCTTTTTTATCACAGAGCCGTCAATATCGAGAGCATACATTTTAGGTCTGAGACCGACGAAACGGCGAATGATTTTACCACTTGCTTCATCTTTAAACTTTCCCAAAACTTTCTTGTTTTGTGTAGAATAGCATATATGGTTAGCAGGGTAATCCGCTGTATCCAGATGTTCAAGCATGTGTAATTTATCCTGGTATATATCAGCTGTAGTCACTCGATGGATGAAGGAATCTGTATCCGTATACAACAGTTTAAGATTCTCAGCTCCATAATATGGAAGTAACACATCGTATTGATACGAATACATTAGCGTCTTGGAGATGTCTAGTACGCTCATACCAATGTATATAGGCTTGTTGAACACTATTTTACGAGAAGCCATATGAACAGCTGCAAGATTAGGACCGTATATAGTTCGATCGATAAATGTAGGCTTGGCTATCAGTTTTTCTAATGTTTTGCTGTTTGCCACAAGACGTATATCCATACGATTACGAATATTTTCCATAGTTTTTCCAAACATCGCATTATTGAAAAGTTTGTACAAATCCTTCTCGAAATCATTTCTAGCTTGTTGTCGCAGGCGATTATTAAATTCGACGTAAGGCTTTAACCAACAAGACTGACGGAATTTTAGTGCTCGATGAATCTTTATTAGTCGTAGACCATGACTAAGAGCCTGTTTCAAGGCCATGTAGTGTACCACATACTTCTTTCGGCACCCAAGATGAGCAATTAGTTTCTTTGAAGAGGATTCCCCCGGTTTCATACTCTCAGGCAGGAAGGGCAAATCATTATGAAGATCGTGGAGCTCGACAGGATATTCGACATCGACTTCTAAGATGTATCCAAGGGGGTCATCTTCCTTCAATAATTCCAGGTCTATGTCTTCAGGAGAAACCCATTTAAACCCTCCATAAGGAAGGGCCTTACACATTCCCCAGCCGTATTGGTTATTGGCGTCTTCGTACGTAATAAAATGAGAGGGTTTACGAGAATCATACTGCTCCATATATATGTTGTTAGCCTCCGCATACCGGTGAGAAACCTGACATAACCCTCCTCTTATACCAGATTCAACCATGAGTAGCTGATCGTAATCAAGAAGCAATTCCAACTCGATTCCAGTATACAGCAGCATAGCATCCCATGTAAGTCCTGGAGAAGTAAAATAATGTCCAGGATCCACTTTATGAGTTTTCAGGGTTTGGTCTCTAAATGTCTCAAAGACATCCGCTAGGAGAAGAACATCCGAAACTAAGTACAGATCACTGTACTCACCAAGGTTTCGGACGTTAAAGTGCTTCCACACGTTCAGAGCATGATCATAGTCCTCACTGCTGATTTCTTCACTGTTTAATCTGTTGTAGAAGGCATCCCTATGAGGCAGGCATGTATCGTTCAGGACATCCCACGATGTTACGTAATCATAGGGAAATACTCCCTTACGAGTCATCAAGCCAATATTCTCTACTCCAAAGTATTTCGCTGTTTCAGGATACGTTTCAAGGTTTTTTGCAAGCTTCTCCAAGCTCGTACTGAGGAAGCGGAAAGTATCGACAAATCTGAGTTTAATATCCCCAACATACTTGGAGAATGATATATAACTTTCCTCTGAATTTGGTATAACCTCTACTCTTTCGCTAGTACACCCCAGTTCCTTAACAATGAAATGAGAGTCATACCCACTCAGGTTATGCATGAAGACAGGTATATAATTAGGTGTTTTACAAGCCAGGTTACATTTATTGTGTAAAGGTCCTCTGTACGCCCCGGACACATGATCGTGATCGCGAACCTTCCAATTATCTTCTGTAAATTCATGTTCACACAGGTAACATATTGTAGAAGCATCGAATGATTCTTGTTCTTCAGCTGTAAGATTAAGAGGTTTAGCAGATTTGTATAAGTCGCTTATTTTATTTGCCAGATCCATCAAGCATTCCATAAACTTCTGTGCAGCGTCAGGCCCTCGGTAAACATATGGTTCAGTAGGAAGAGTTGTTTCTAGTTGTTCAACACTGGACGAAGGCTTCACATAAACACAAAAGCTCATGGGAGAATGACTTTGATAGGGAGTTGTGTAGGAGGTTTCAGGGTTAGAGGAGCAGGTATGGAGAGGGGTAAGAATGCATTCAAAATCGGCGTAGATAACATAAGGAAGTTTCAACATCCTCTCAACATTCTTGAATTTAACGATAGAGTTATCCTTTGTAGGCATATCGCATCTAGCAATACCATGTTGTCTACATATTTCTCGGTGCTCTTCTAATTTTTTCATTCCACTTTGTCCGTATCGGTCATCAAAATGGCTGAAACATCTTTTACATACATAAATTTGACCATCATGTTTGGTTTTCTGCTGACGAATAAGTCTTTCAAAATCCTTTATATAAGCATAGTGATATCTGTCAGTAGCATTACTCAACAGAAGGAGATCGCGATGATCATCTAATTCTTCATCAATCACCTTTATTGGAAACACTTCATGTTTATCATCCACTCCAAACACATTTATGGATATATTATTGAGTTTTTCAAATTTAGCGATCTCACCCAAGCTCGTAGGAAATGAGACGCACGAGAAATCGTATTTTTCTTGGAGATCCTTATACTTGCTAACACGCTGAGGTTTATTTCGAATGAACTTAGCCAGAACAGCGTACATAAAGCATTTCTCATCGTTGTAGTTCTGAGGGTTTATACAGGCTTTCTTCGCATCCAAAGATGACGGTAGAGGAATATAGCTGCTCCCTCGAAGAAGATTATACTTGTTAATACGTAGTCGAACGCCATCAACACTCAGAAGAGCCCAATTACTGCCTTTCAACTTACTTTCCTCCATTTCAACACGAAGTTTCTCGAATTTTTTTTCCAAGATGGCATCCAAGTCGCTATCTAAAAACACAGCCTGATTACGCGTTTTGAAGGCTTTGTTAGTAGTGTCTCCAACGGCATTCACAAACTTACATTCAGCCATAATGTTAATTTTCAAACTTTTATGAGCCCGCAGTTCCTTCTGAACAGCATGAATTATGCGTTGCTTAGCCTGCTGCAGGTATGAATTTAAATCCTGACTTGCAGGGCATTGGATGAAATACGATTTCAGCCGATCCTGAAAAGCCGTTTCATATTCTACAATATCATCTTCATCAGGAGACATTAACAATAATTTATGCTTAGTAGGTTCGAATTTGACTTTCTTAGCATCTTTAGCCCTCTCACAGCGCCCTTCATGTACATCTCTTCGATTTTCAGTACCGTAAACATCACCACAATGTTTACAATCGAAAAACTCGCCACATATCAGCTCATGCCTCTTCTTATGGTAGTCACGTAGAAAACTCTTTTCGCATTTACTGCACCTATAATCTGGTATAGCATTCAGAACCGATTTCATCATTTCACCACTCCACATTTTTATAATACGTAGTGGAACACTTGTAAATTATATAAATGAATAAATGCTTATAGCACTTTCCACTGACTCGCCTCGATAACTTATAAAAGCTATTGAACGGTAATCTCGCTAAGAGAAGCTGATGTGCTCGACTCGAAGGTTAATTACTGAATAACTATGTAAGCTCAAGCAAACCCTACTTATTCCACTAGTACGTACCTTATAAATTACTACGCGATTCAAGATTAAGTTTGTATTTTTAAAACATATATCATTAAACTACGTGAGTCAAGGATCAACTTGTTTCATTTTTATTTGCCAGTTCAACGTTAACATGCATTTCCCCTCATTTTTAAAGTTTAAACAAGGTAAATTATATTTCAACCACTGTATTTATAGAAATAAATGTTTATAATTTTAATACTTTCATGCCGAACACACACACAAACACAAACACACATACACACACACACACACACACACACACACACGCGCGCGCGCGCGCTCGCAAAATTAAGACGTGAAACGGCGGTTATGTATCTTTAAGTAACATTTCTTTAATCGATATCGGATGACAGTAATGGAACCATCTAAGCAATATTTAATCGCTTAAAAAACCAAATTTCTGCTATATTTCATCAAACCTTCCTATTTTTATGACTTTTTCTTGTCTTTTACGCACTTTGAAACGAATCCAACAGAAAAAATTAAGACGCGAAACGGAAGACGTGAAACGGCGGTTATGTATCTTTAAGTAACATTTCTTTTATCGATATCGGATGACAGTAATGGAACCATCTAAACAATATTTAAACGCTTAAAAAAAAACCAAATTTCTGCTATATTTCATCAAACCTTCCTATTTTTATGACTTTTTCTCGTCTTTTACGCACTTTGAAAAGAATCCAACAGAAAAATTAAGACGCGAAACGGCGGTTATGTATCTTTAAGTAACATTTCTTTTATCGATATCGGATGACAGTAATGGAACCATCTAAACATTATTTAAACGCTTAAAGAAACAAATACCCCGTATTTTTATAATTCTTTCTCCATTTTTATTCACTTTAAGACGAATCAAGCGTCAAATTAAAACATGAAAAGATGATTATGTTTCTAAGTACCATCATTTCAACAACAAAGACATTAATTTTAACTATCACCACGAAATAAACCTATTTGCACGCGTCTTAACACGCTAACATACTATATGTTACAATCTATCAACTGAACCTCTTTTAAACGTGTCCCAACAGGTAAAATCGTCACCATGTCATTAGTTGAGAAACTCTACCCTCAAACACAGGTGTAAACCTCTCTAAAAACAGGTCCCATCAGGTAAAAGTATCACATTGTCCTCACATTAACGGAAAAAAACCCTAGCCTCACACAAAGGTGTCGATTTATAACATTATAGGAGAAACTAGCCTCAAACACAGGTGTCGACATTATAACCAAGCTGGTAAACCGTAAGAGCACACTCGAGAATGCTTTTAGACATCTAAGGACATATTTTCTCCATATTTTTACAGATACTTATAAATCATAGTACTTCTTCTTCTTCTTCTTCTTCTTCTTCTTCTAGTCTCATTCTCCTTCATGCTAACAGGGAATATACGCGTAATTTTGACGTTATTACCTTAAATATTAAATAAAATAACACCATTCTCCGTCAATTATATCTAAACCGACTTTTTCCGTGTTATGCAAGATTTAAGCTTCTAGAATCAACACAAGCAATGTTTCTCTCAATAACAGCATTTTATAATTGATTTTGTAAGTAATAACACCAATTTAAACTTTATTACAGATCTCTAAGACCCTAGTTTGCAAAGTATTTAAATGGACACTTAGAGATTCGAACTAGACCCCACAGTACAAAAGCTACCATTTTTATCAATAATTCAAGAGCAGATATTTAGCTGAAGTGTTTAACTTTTTATTTCATCACGCTAACTTTATTGATTCGCGAATAAATCGACTTTGAAGTAATTGCCCCCGTCCCGGTAATCGAACTATGAGTCGTAGGGATAAAATTGTCTAGTATATCATTTTATATGCCAAGTTACCCTAATTTGTCTTTGCATTACTATTCCAAGTGTAAAAATAGCGATATAGAGCAAATTTCAATAATTCTCCACAAGATAGGGATCGAACCTACGATACGTTAACTCTAGCATGTTATAAAATAATCGTCCTTAACAAGTATTATCATATAAAGTTTATTTCAGTCTTCCAACACAAGCGGTTCTCGAAATAATTAAATTTACCAAATCAGGATTGGAACCCAAGACTCCAGGATACCAAGCATACCACAGAGGAAAGCTTATAACAATACCAATTTAATAAAATTTATTCGAAGATTTTATCACTAATAGTTTAGGAGTTATTCCAATAATAATTCATAATTTGCACGGGGATCGAACGCTAGGCCACCGACAATCTTCAAAATTAGACCAAGGATGCGTCGTTTTATTATAAGATAATTACCGTTTACCACATTTCGATATCTCATTTAGTTTAGGAGAAATCAAGCATAATAGAGTAGAGTAAATATAGGGCCATTGTTAGCCAATTAAACAATTAGCGGCATCCCTTTGAGTGATTTTAAACCCCTATGGCGGCTCCTTTGAGTGATTTTAAAATGTTGTGCTGGGTGTGACGTCTTCGTTAAGAGGGTCGATTATGTGACGTCATTCATGGTCGCGTGCCAGGTGGGCGTGGCTTGAGTGATTTTAAAATATTGTCCTGGTTGTGACGTCATGTTTAAGGGGCTCGACTGTGACGTCATTCATGGTCGCGTGCCAGGTGGGCGTGGCTTGAGTGGTTTTAAAATATTGTCCTGGTTGTGACGTCATGTTTAAGGGGCTCGACTGTGACGGGTAATTAACCTGTCAACCCTTGTCAACCCTTATCGATGGTAATCTGACAGATGATGAGGGTCGACCCATTGTCGGCTTTTCACCGACAAAGACAATGGAGTGTGAAAACACGTGTAATCCAATTAGCGCCCATTGTTAACCAATTAACCAATTAGCGGCATCCCTTTGAGTGATTTGAAACCCCTATATTTACTCTACTCTATTATGCTTGATTTCTCCTAAACTAAATGAGATATCGAAATGTGGTAAACGGTAATTATCTTATAATAAAACGACGCATCCTTGGTCTAATTTTGAAGATTGTCGGTGGCCTAGCGTTCGATCCCCGTGCAAATTATGAATTATTATTGGAATAACTCCTAAACTATTAGTGATAAAATCTTCGAATAAATTTTATTAAATTGGTATTGTTATAAGCTTTCCTCTGTGGTATGCTTGGTATCCTGGAGTCTTGGGTTCCAATCCTGATTTGGTAAATTTAATTATTTCGAGAACCGCTTGTGTTGGAAGACTGAAATAAACTTTATATGATAATACTTGTTAAGGACGATTATTTTATAACATGCTAGAGTTAACGTATCGTAGGTTCGATCCCTATCTTGTGGAGAATTATTGAAATTTGCTCTATATCGCTATTTTTACACTTGGAATAGTAATGCAAAGACAAATTAGGGTAACTTGGCATATAAAATGATATACTAGACAATTTTATCCCTACGACTCATAGTTCGATTACCGGGACGGGGGCAATTACTTCAAAGTCGATTTATTCGCGAATCAATAAAGTTAGCGTGATGAAATAAAAAGTTAAACACTTCAGCTAAATATCTGCTCTTGAATTATTGATAAAAATGGTAGCTTTTGTACTGTGGGGTCTAGTTCGAATCTCTAAGTGTCCATTTAAATACTTTGCAAACTAGGGTCTTAGAGATCTGTAATAAAGTTTAAATTGGTGTTATTACTTACAAAATCAATTATAAAATGCTGTTATTGAGAGAAACATTGCTTGTGTTGATTCTAGAAGCTTAAATATTGCATAACACGGAAAAAGTCGGTTTAGATATAATTGACGGAGAATGGTGTTATTTTATTTAATATTTAAGGTAATAACGTCAAAATTACGCGTATATTCCCTGTTAGCATGAAGGAGAATGAGACTAGAAGAAGAAGAAGAAGAAGAAGAAGAAGAAGAAGAAGAAGAAGAAGTACTATGATTTATAAGTATCTGTAAAAATATGGAGAAAATATGTCCTTAGATGTCTAAAAGCATTCTCGAGTGTGCTCTTACGGTTTACCAGCTTGGTTATAATGTCGACACCTGTGTTTGAGGCTAGTTTCTCCTATAATGTTATAAATCGACACCTTTGTGTGAGGCTAGGGTTTTTTTCCGTTAATGTGAGGACAATGTGATACTTTTACCTGATGGGACCTGTTTTTAGAGAGGTTTACACCTGTGTTTGAGGGTAGAGTTTCTCAACTAATGACATGGTGACGATTTTACCTGTTGGGACACGTTTAAAAGAGGTTCAGTTGATAGATTGTAACATATAGTATGTTAGCGTGTTAAGACGCGTGCAAATAGGTTTATTTCGTGGTGATAGTTAAAATTAATGTCTTTGTTGTTGAAATGATGGTACTTAGAAACATAATCATCTTTTCATGTTTTAATTTGACGCTTGATTCGTCTTAAAGTGAATAAAAATGGAGAAAGAATTATAAAAATACGGGGTATTTGTTTCTTTAAGCGTTTAAATAATGTTTAGATGGTTCCATTACTGTCATCCGATATCGATAAAAGAAATGTTACTTAAAGATACATAACCGCCGTTTCGCGTCTTAATTTTTCTGTTGGATTCTTTTCAAAGTGCGTAAAAGACGAGAAAAAGTCATAAAAATAGGAAGGTTTGATGAAATATAGCAGAAATTTGGTTTTTTTTTTTAAGCGTTTAAATATTGTTTAGATGGTTCCATTACTGTCATCCGATATCGATAAAAGAAATGTTACTTAAAGATACATAACCGCCGTTTCACGTCTTCCGTTTCGCGTCTTAATTTTTTCTGTTGGATTCGTTTCAAAGTGCGTAAAAGACGAGAAAAAGTCATAAAAATAGGAAGGTTTGATGAAATATAGCAGAAATTTGGTTTTTTTAAGCGATTAAATATTGCTTAGATGGTTCCATTACTGTCATCCGATATCGATTAAAGAAATGTTACTTAAAGATACATAACCGCCGTTTCACGTCTTAATTTTGCGAGCGCGCGCGCGCGCGTGTGTGTGTGTGTGTGTGTGTGTGTGTGTGTGTGTGTGTGTGTGTATGTGTGTTTGTGTTTGTGTGTGTGTTCGGCATGAAAGTATTAAAATTATAAACATTTATTTCTATAAATACAGTGGTTGAAATATAATTTACCTTGTTTAAACTTTAAAAATGAGGGGAAATGCATGTTAACGTTGAACTGGCAAATAAAAATGAAACAAGTTGATCCTTGACTCACGTAGTTTAATGATATATGTTTTAAAAATACAAACTTAATCTTGAATCGCGTAGTAATTTATAAGGTACGTACTAGTGGAATAAGTAGGGTTTGCTTGAGCTTACATAGTTATTCAGTAATTAACCTTCGAGTCGAGCACATCAGCTTCTCTTAGCGAGATTACCGTTCAATAGCTTTTATAAGTTATCGAGGCGAGTCAGTGGAAAGTGCTATAAGCATTTATTCATTTATATAATTTACAAGTGTTCCACTACGTATTATAAAAATGTGGAGTGGTGAAATGATGAAATCGGTTCTGAATGCTATACCAGATTATAGGTGCAGTAAATGCGAAAAGAGTTTTCTACGTGACTACCATAACAAGAGGCATGAGCTGATATGTGGCGAGTTTTTCGATTGTAAACATTGTGGTGATGTTTACGGTACTGAAAATCGAAGAGATGTACATGAAGGGCGCTGTGAGAGGGCTAAAGATGCTAAGAAAGTCAAATTCGAACCTACTAAGCATAAATTATTGTTAATGTCTCCTGATGAAGATGATATTGTAGAATATGAAACGGCTTTTCAGGATCGGCTGAAATCGTATTTCATCCAATGCCCTGCAAGTCAGGATTTAAATTCATACCTGCAGCAGGCTAAGCAACGCATAATTCATGCTGTTCAGAAGGAACTGCGGGCTCATAAAAGTTTGAAAATTAACATTATGGCTGAATGTAAGTTTGTGAATGCCGTTGGAGACACTACTAACAAAGCCTTCAAAACGCGTAATCAGGCTGTGTTTTTAGATAGCGACTTGGATGCCATCTTGGAAAAAAAATTCGAGAAACTTCGTGTTGAAATGGAGGAAAGTAAGTTGAAAGGCAGTAATTGGGCTCTTCTGAGTGTTGATGGCGTTCGACTACGTATTAACAAGTATAATCTTCTTCGAGGGAGCAGCTATATTCCTCTACCGTCATCTTTGGATGCGAAGAAAGCCTGTATAAACCCTCAGAACTACAACGATGAGAAATGCTTTATGTACGCTGTTCTGGCTAAGTTCATTCGAAATAAACCTCAGCGTGTTAGCAAGTATAAGGATCTCCAAGAAAAATACGATTTCTCGTGCGTCTCATTTCCTACGAGCTTGGGTGAGATCGCTAAATTTGAAAAACTCAATAATATATCCATAAATGTGTTTGGAGTGGATGATAAACATGAAGTGTTTCCAATAAAGGTGATTGATGAAGAATTAGATGATCATCGCGATCTCCTTCTGTTGAGTAATGCTACTGACAGATATCACTATGCTTATATAAAGGATTTTGAAAGACTTATTCGTCAGCAGAAAACCAAACATGATGGTCAAATTTATGTATGTAAAAGATGTTTCAGCCATTTTGATGACCGATACGGACAAAGTGGAATGAAAAAATTAGAAGAGCACCGAGAAATATGTAGACAACATGGTATTGCTAGATGCGATATGCCTACAAAGGATAACTCTATCGTTAAATTCAAGAATGTTGAGAGGATGTTGAAACTTCCTTATGTTATCTACGCCGATTTTGAATGCATTCTTACCCCTCTCCATACCTGCTCCTCTAACCCTGAAACCTCCTACACAACTCCCTATCAAAGTCATTCTCCCATGAGCTTTTGTGTTTATGTGAAGCCTTCGTCCAGTGTTGAACAACTAGAAACAACTCTTCCTACTGAACCATATGTTTACCGAGGGCCTGACGCTGCACAGAAGTTTATGGAATGCTTGATGGATCTGGCAAATAAAATAAGCGACTTATACAAATCTGCTAAACCTCTTAATCTTACAGCTGAAGAACAAGAATCATTCGATGCTTCTACAATATGTTACCTGTGTGAACATGAATTTACAGAAGATAATTGGAAGGTTCGCGATCACGATCATGTGTCCGGGGCGTACAGAGGACCTTTACACAATAAATGTAACCTGGCTTGTAAAACACCTAATTATATACCTGTCTTCATGCATAACCTGAGTGGGTATGACTCTCATTTCATTGTTAAGGAACTGGGGTGTACTAGCGAAAGAGTAGAGGTTATACCAAATTCAGAGGAAAGTTATATATCATTCTCCAAGTATGTTGGGGATATTAAACTCAGATTTGTCGATACTTTCCGCTTCCTCAGTACGAGCTTGGAGAAGCTTGCAAAAAACCTTGAAACGTATCCTGAAACAGCGAAATACTTTGGAGTAGAGAATATTGGCTTGATGACTCGTAAGGGAGTATTTCCCTATGATTACGTAACATCGTGGGATGTCCTGAACGATACATGCCTGCCTCATAGGGATGCCTTCTACAACAGATTAAACAGTGAAGAAATCAGCAGTGAGGACTATGATCATGCTCTGAACGTGTGGAAGCACTTTAACGTCCGAAACCTTGGTGAGTACAGTGATCTGTACTTAGTTTCGGATGTTCTTCTCCTAGCGGATGTCTTTGAGACATTTAGAGACCAAACCCTGAAAACTCATAAAGTGGATCCTGGACATTATTTTACTTCTCCAGGACTTACATGGGATGCTATGCTGCTGTATACTGGAATCGAGTTGGAATTGCTTCTTGATTACGATCAGCTACTCATGGTTGAATCTGGTATAAGAGGAGGGTTATGTCAGGTTTCTCACCGGTATGCGGAGGCTAACAACATATATATGGAGCAGTATGATTCTCGTAAACCCTCTCATTTTATTACGTACGAAGACGCCAATAACCAATACGGCTGGGGAATGTGTAAGGCCCTTCCTTATGGAGGGTTTAAATGGGTTTCTCCTGAAGACATAGACCTGGAATTATTGAAGGAAGATGACCCCCTTGGATACATCTTAGAAGTCGATGTCGAATATCCTGTCGAGCTCCACGATCTTCATAATGATTTGCCCTTCCTGCCTGAGAGTATGAAACCGGGGGAATCCTCTTCAAAGAAACTAATTGCTCATCTTGGGTGCCGAAAGAAGTATGTGGTACACTACATGGCCTTGAAACAGGCTCTTAGTCATGGTCTACGACTAATAAAGATTCATCGAGCACTAAAATTCCGTCAGTCTTGTTGGTTAAAGCCTTACGTCGAATTTAATAATCGCCTGCGACAACAAGCTAGAAATGATTTCGAGAAGGATTTGTACAAACTTTTCAATAATGCGATGTTTGGAAAAACTATGGAAAATATTCGTAATCGTATGGATATACGTCTTGTGGCAAACAGCAAAACATTAGAAAAACTGATAGCCAAGCCTACATTTATCGATCGAACTATATACGGTCCTAATCTTGCAGCTGTTCATATGGCTTCTCGTAAAATAGTGTTCAACAAGCCTATATACATTGGTATGAGCGTACTAGACATCTCCAAGACGCTAATGTATTCGTATCAATACGATGTGTTACTTCCATATTATGGAGCTGAGAATCTTAAACTGTTGTATACGGATACAGATTCCTTCATCCATCGAGTGACTACAGCTGATATATACCAGGATAAATTACACATGCTTGAACATCTGGATACAGCGGATTACCCTGCTAACCATATATGCTATTCTACACAAAACAAGAAAGTTTTGGGAAAGTTTAAAGATGAAGCAAGTGGTAAAATCATTCGCCGTTTCGTCGGTCTCAGACCTAAAATGTATGCTCTCGATATTGACGGCTCTGTGATAAAAAAGATCAAAGGCATAAAACATAGCGCCATTAAGCAATACATCAGCTTCAATAGCTATATGGAGTGCCTTAAAACTTTGAAAATTGTTAGAACTCCGATGAATTTAATCCTATCCCAACGTCATAATGTTTCTACAGTTGAATCTAATAAAATAGCTCTGTCGCCTCATGATGACAAGAGAGTAATTGCAGAGGATGGAATATCAACGTATGCGTACGGGCATTACAACGTTGCAAACCATGCATAAGAGAATGCAACTTAGATCTCAAGATGATTATTTTCTCCGTTACGTCTCCTGTAGAAAATGAAAGTTTAATCAACTGACTCCTCCACGCCTCAAATGAAGTCTGACGAAGAAAGAAGAAAAAATAAAAAAATTACTCACCTGGCTTCTCCGTGCTTCTCATGAAACTTGTCGAAGAAAGAAGAAAAATAGAAATTATAAAGGGAAGCGTTAACTCTGCCACTAGACTTTAACTCTAGTGCTGGTCTCCAGCCCAGATAAAAGAGGAGAGGCGTATACCCTACTACCTTAAAGTAAGTATACCCTCATTAACTTTATATAAACAGAAGATTGTGTTAAAATACTATCAAAGGTATTGCTGAATATCTCTTAAAAATATTGAGCTATAAGTACCTCAACATCTGCGGATAGATCATCTTTTAGTGATAAGTTTAAAAATCTATAAAGGGTTAGGAAAACAAAGTTGAATAAAGCTGTAAAGAACACTTAATAAGCAGGTTAGATCATAATAGGTGGGGTTACACTTAGAAAACTGCATGTCGTGTTGGAGATGTTACCCCCAGAACATACAGAACCAAGCAAAAGAGTCATACAGTTGTATAAAATTCTGTGACAGAGGGCAAAAATAGTAGTAATAAGAACTTCAACATCAATGGTTAGGACATCTTCTACTGGAAGTTTAAAAGTTCTATAAAGGAGGGTGCAAATAGCAGTAAAATGGGGTGAAATGTCCTAAAAATGTATGAAAATGATTGAATAGCTCTGAAAATTGTCTGAAAAGTTGTTAAATATGTTGTTAAAAGCGTTCTGAATATACTAAAAGCGTCTAAAAGATCTAACAGAGGGTGCAAATAGCAGTAAAATGGGGTGAAATGTCTTAAAAATGTATGAAAATGACTGAATAACTCTGAAAAATTCTTAAATATGTTTTAAAAAGCGCCCTGAATATACTAAAAGCGTCTAAAAGATCTATCAGAGGGTGTAAAATTGTAGCAAAAATGGGGTGAAACGTCTTAAAAATGTATGAAAATGGCTGAATAACTCTGAAAATTGTCTGAAAGGTTCTTAAATATGTTGTAAAAGCAGCATGAATATACTAAAAGTGCTAAAAAAATCTAACAGAGGGTGCAAAATTGTAGCAAAATGGGGTGAAACGTCTTAAAAATGTATGAAAATGACTGAATAACTCTGAAAATTGTCTGAAAAGTTGTTAAATATGTTGTAAAAGCATCAAGAATATGCTAAAAGTGTTTAAAAAGATCTATCAGAGGACTCAAAATAGTATCAAAATGTTTATGAAATTCCTAGATGGAGATCAGGGTAGCGTATGACAGGATAGAATAGATAAGCAGAGGAGGGAATAGGATAGATGATAAGAGGATAGAATGAATGTCTAGAAACGTATCATGTTAGTAGAATAGAATAAATAATAATAATAAGAGGATTTACCTTAGGTTAGGCTAGGCCAGGTTAGATTAGGATAGGTTAGATGAGTAGAAGTATGAGGCTTAAGTTAAATTATCAAAGACCGGAGTAAATAGTGGGAGCTGGGTTAGGTTAGGTTAGCCATGTAGAAGTATGGAGCTTAGGTTAGGTTAAGATAGGTTAGACGAGTAGAAGTATGGGGCTTAGGTTAGGATAGATTAGGTTAGGTTAGGCTAGGTTAGGTTAGGTTAGGTTAGGTTAGGTTAGGTTAGGTTAGGTTAGGTTAGGTTAGGTTAGGTTAGGTTAGGTTAGGTTAGGTTAGACGAGTAGAAGTATGGGGCTTAGGCTAGGTTAGGGCCACTATGTGGGGCGAGGTGTCATGTTGGGGTAACATATTCAATCAAGATAGAAATCTCTTGCGTTGGGAGGTTTGCATCGATACAGTGAACGACATACTCAACTGCCAGTGACGCTCATAAACATACATGCACTGCTATAGGCCTTAAACATTATCCCTAGAGTCAGCCTCAAACCCCTACAACGTCCTGCTTCCCCTACCACCTTACCTAGTAATGCTTAGATTACGCATGGCGGCCATCTTGCCCATAAAAAAGTGGCCCAGCTCTGTCCTAATCTACCTACTATGAGTGTATACGACTTCAAGATACGGTACCATGTTTGTACATGCCTGTATATCACTTCAAGATACGGTACCATGTTTGTACATGCGTGTATATCACTTCAAGATACGGTACCATGTTTGTACATGCGTGTATATCACTTCAAGATACGGTACCATGTTTGTACATGCGTGTATATCACTTCAAGGTACAGTACCATGTTTGTACATGCGTGTATATCACTTCAAGGTACGGTACCATATTTGTACATGCGTGTATATCACTTCAAGATACGGTACCATGTTTGTACATGCGTGTGTGTCACTTCAAGGTACAGTACCATGTTTGTACATGCGTGTATACCACTTCAAGATACGGTACCATGTTTGTACATGCGTGTATATCACTTCAAGATACGGTACCATATTTGTACATGCGTGTATATCACTTCAAGGTACGGTACCATGTTTGTACATGCGTGTGTGTCACTTCAAGGTACAGTACCATGTTTGTACATGCGTGTATATCACTTCGAAATACAGTACCATGTTTGTACATGCGTGTGTGTCACTTCAAGGTACGGTACCATGTTTGTACATGCGTGTATATCACTTCAAGATACGGTACCATGTTTGTACATGCGTGTATATCACTTCAAGGTACGGTACCATGTTTGTACATGAGTGTATATCACTTCAAGGTACGGTACCATATTTGTACATGCGTGTGTGTCACTTCAAGGTACAGTACCATGTTTGTACATGCGTGTATATCACTGCAAGGTACGGTACCATGTTTGTACATGCGTGTATATCACTGCAAGGTACGGTACCATGTTTGTACATGCGTGTATATCACTTCAAGGTACGGTACCATGTTTGTACATGAGTGTATATCACTTCAAGGTACAGTACCATGTTTGTACATGCGTGTGTGTTACTTCAAGATACAGTACCATGTTTGTACATGCGTGTATATCACTTCAAGGTACGGTACCATGTTTGTACATGCGTGTATATCACTTCAAGGTACGGTACCATGTTTGTACATGCGTGTATATCACTTCAAGGTACGGTACCATGTTTGTACATGCGTGTGTGTTACTTCAAGGTACGGTACCATGTTTTTACATGCGTGTGTGTCACTTCAAGGTACAGTACCATGTTTGTACATGCGTGTATATCACTTCAAGGTACGGTACCATATTTGTACATGCGTGTATGTCACTTCAAGGTACGGTACCATGTTTGTACATGCGTGTATATCACTTCAAGGTACGGTACCATGTTTGTACATGCGTGTGTGTTACTTCAAGGTACGGTACCATGTTTGTACATGCGTGTGTGTCACTTCAAGGTACAGTACCATGTTTGTACATGCGTGTATATCACTTCAAGATACGGTACCATGTTTGTACATGCGTGTATATCACTTCAAGGTACGGTACCATGTTTGTACATGCGTGTATATCACTTCAAGGTACGGTACCATGTTTGTACATGCGTGTATATCACTTCAAGATACGGTACCATGTTTGTACATGCGTGTGTGTTACTTCAAGGTACGGTACCATGTTTTTACATGCGTGTGTGTCACTTCAAGGTACAGTACCATGTTTGTACATGCGTGTATATCACTTCAAGGTACGGTACCATATTTGTACATGCGTGTGTGTCACTTCAAGGTACGGTACCATGTTTGTACATGCGTGTGTGTTACTTCAAGATACGGTACTATGTTTGTACATGCGTGTGTGTCACTTCAAGGTACAGTACCATGTTTGTACATGCGTGTGTGTCACTTCAAGGTACGGTACCATGTTTGTACATGCGTGTATATCACTTCAAGGTACGGTACCATGTTTGTACATGCGTGTGTGTCACTTCAAGGTACGGCACCATGTTTGTACATGCGTGGGTGTTACTTCAAGATACGGTACCATGTTTGTACATGCGTGTGTGTCACTTCAAGGTACGGTACCATGTTTGTACATGCGTTTGTGTTACTTCAAGACACGGTACCATGTTTGTACATGCGTGTGTGTTACTTCAAGATACGGTACCATGTTTGTACATGCGTGTGTGTTACTTCAAGATACGGTACCATGTTTGTACATGCGTGTGTGTCACTTCAAGGTACAGTACCATGTTTGTACATGCGTGTGTGTCACTTCAAGGTACGGTACCATGTTTGTACATGCGTGTATATCACTTCAAGGTACGGTACCATGTTTGTACATGCGTGTGTGTCACTTCAAGGTACAGTACCATGTTTGTACATGCGTGTATATCACTTCAAGGTACGGTACCATGTTTGTACATGCGTGTGTGTTACTTCAAGATACGGTACCATGTTTGTACATGCGTGTGTGTTACTTCAAGATACGGTACCATCTTTGTACATGCGTGTGTGTTACTTCAAGATACGGTACCATGTTTGTACATGCGTGTGTGTCACTTCAAGGTACGGTACCATGTTTGTACATGCGTGTATATCACTTCAAGGTACGGTATCATGTTTGTACATGCGTGTGTATCACTTCAAGGTACGGTACCATGTTTGTACATGCGTGTATATCACTTCAAGGTACAGTACCATGTTTGTACATGCGTGTGTGTCACTTCAAGGTACGGTACCATGTTTGTACATGCGTGTATATCACTTCAAGGTACGGTACCATGTTTGTACATGCGTGTGTGTCACTTCAAGGTACAGTACCATGTTTGTACATGCGTGTATATCACTTCAAGTTACGGTACCATGTTTGTACATGCGTGTGTGTTACTTCAAGATACGGTACCATGTTTGTACATGCGTGTGTGTTACTTCAAGATACGGTACCATGTTTGTACATGCGTGTGTGTTACTTCAAGTTACGGTACCATGTTTGTACATGCGTGTGTGTCACTTCAAGGTACAGTACCATGTTTGTACATGCGTGTGTGTCACTTCAAGGTACGGTACCATGTTTGTACATGCGTGTATATCACTTCAAGGTACGGTACCATGTTTGTACATGCGTGTGTGTCACTTCAAGGTACGGTACCATGTTTGTACATGCGTGTGTGTTACTTCAAGATACGGTACCATGTTTGTACATGCGTGTGTGTCACTTCAAGGTACGGTACCATGTTTGTACATGCGTGTGTGTTACTTCAAGATACGGTACCATGTTTGTACATGCGTGTGTGTTACATCAAGATACGGTACCATGTTTGTACATGCGTGTGTGTTACTTCAAGATACGGTACCATGTTTGTAGATGCGTGTGTGTCACTTCAAGGTACAGTACCATGTTTGTACATGCGTGTGTGTTACTTCAAGGTACGGTACCATGTTTGTACATGCGTGTATATCACTTCAAGGTACGGTACCTTGTTTGTACGTGCGTGTGTGTCACTTCAAGGTACGGTACCATGTTTGTACATGCGTGTGTGTTACTTCAAGATACGGTACCATGTTTGTACATGCGTGTGTGTCACTTCAAGGTACAGTACCATGTTTGTATATGCGTGTGTGTTACTTCAAGGTACGGTACCATGTTTGTACATGCGTGTATATCACTTCAAGGTACGGTACCATGTTTGTACATGCGTGTGTGTTACTTCAAGATACGGTACCATGTTTGTACATGCGTGTGTGTCACTTCAAGGTACGGTACCATGTTTGTATATGCGTGTATATTATCGGCTACTGAAAGCCTGGTAAGTTTACACTTTTTAAGCGTCGGTTCATAGATTTCTGTTTTCTGTTGCCCTGCGTATCTAATCACATCCCTGTTTATGTCAAGAACGCTACATCTTTTATTTTAAATGGACACCAGGAGGCAAAAATTGCCCTGTGGTATTTTAGCTGCTTAGGTTATCTTACAAATAAGAATTTCCTCTTTAATTTGATAATTGTGCTCAGAATACTTGTGTTTGAAATATACATTTTAAAATAGTGCTCTATTTCCCATGTTGTATTTTGAATTGATTACCACAGTTAAATCGTAACTCCTATGCTTTTTGAAGTACAGAGTTTGGATTATAAAAGATAATTATCTTTAAGTGGACATTTTAAAGCACAAATTGCTACCACAGCTTGCGTATGTCCAAGCAACGTATCTTTCTTCTTTTTCTTATTTTTGTTTAATGTTGTTGTTGCTTTTTTTTTCTTTTTACTTCAAACAGTTTTATCTATGGATAACATTTTTTATGCAAATGATCTCTTTTCTCAAGAAATGCGTACGTAAGATAGTTAAATGAAATTTGCTATTATTTAATCGGTTTTAATGTGTAATATCTTCGGGTGGCCCTTCTCCATACTTCTCTGTTATTACGGTGTTCACGTTCCGAATTTTATCAATTCATTTCCTGTTTGACATATCCCCCCAAGTTATTGATGGTCGTCCTCTCTTCCGATTTTTTGTGGGTACTCATTCCAATGCATTTTTCGGTATTCTGTCTTATGGCATTTTTCTTACATGTCCATACCATTTCAATTGTTTGAATGCAATCTTACCCAAAATTGTTGATTTTACTCCCATAAAATTCCTAATGAGTTGCTTCTTATGTTATCTCTTCTGGAAATTCTCGCTGCTCGCCGCCAGAAGTCCATTTCTGTTGCCATACCTATAGTGTGTATAAGCGGCCATATATCAGCACCATAAGTTATTATACTTTTGAAAATGATATTATAAATATGTCTCTTTGTCTTGTTGCTAATATTTGTGTCCCATAGGATTCCATTTAGTTTTGAAATTGCATAGTTTCCTTTTTTATTTCTGTGTTTGATCTCTTCATCACATTTTCCATTGTTTATATTAACCTCTAAATATTCTACTTCGTTCAACATTTAATTTGTTTCCTCCTTCCATTTCTAAATCCTCTTTTGTGTCTCCAATAGCCAGATATTTGGATTTAGATGTGTTACATTTAGTCTTATTTATTGTATTCTTCTAATAATTTTCCAATCATATATTCCATATCTTCTTGATCTCTCATCATAAGAATTTGGTCGTCAGCAAAGTGAAGTGTTATTTGTAATCTTAATTCCCATTTGAGAACACTTTCTTCTCCAATTCTTTAATGCTGCATATAGGTATGTAAATTTTAAATAATGTTGGTTAAAGGCAACGGCCTTGTAGTAGACCTTTGCATACCTACCACTAAAAATTAAATTTTAGGTGATAAAAACAACACCGCAGTGCTGTCGGTGTTGTACTTTTGTGTTATTTTAATTGTTGGTTACATCTTAATTGCAATACATTTTAATAAAGACATATCATTAGGACGAGAGCTTGTATATAAAAGCACATCATTGTATAATTTTATAATCAGTGAAATTAGAAGGCATGCTTGTATATTCTGTAAAACATTCAGTTTGACATCTTAAATGGTTTCTGAAATAATGGGCGATGAAATTAGCAAATTTAGCATTGGCGGGGTTTGCCTTTAAAGTTGGGGGAACACGGGATTTGAATAACAGTGGCATACAGGTAGCAGCAAAGTAAGGTAAAATCTGTCGTCTTATTTTGTTACAATTAATCAGAACAGCTGTTATTTTTATTAGATATGTGTTTACACATATGAATGATGTCGATACATAGCTGAACTAACAAAGAAATGAAACGGTAAGCCTTTTTAGCCTCCCCGGCAGTGTTGCCGGTTTTGCGAATCTTTCAGGAATGTATCCCAGTGGGAAAAAAATGAGTCATGACTGGCACGCATACATACAGCCATACATACACACATACATGACAGATAGTCAGACATACCTACTTGTCTAAAACTACAAGTTATTTGGTACTGGTGGAGTTGTACCTACTCTGCCGTTAAACTAGCCTGCCTTTTTTTTTTCCTGGGTCCACGGGTGTACAATCCGAATTGTGGTTTCTGTTACGCTAAAAGAGTCGCCTATCTATGGCTAAATATTGCCTCTTTCCATCACAACTTTTCCAGTAAAACCCATTTTTAGCACTTTCCTCAAGCTGGTTTTACCTCCAACAAACAAGCCGGCTACTCTCAAAGAAAAGAAAGAGTTTATAAGGTAGGCTTCCTTCTCCGCCTTACTGAGAAGTACCCAGGTTTATCTTTGAGCAGATTTCTGGTCTCTGTTTCCCTGGAAAACCCGGACCCCCGAATGACAAATGCAAAACACTGATTAATTTTCTTTTGTCATGCACATGGCTGTCTGCTACATTTCAACCCTACAACTCCAGAAAAACTACAAATCCTTTAAAGGAAAACCTAGCCCTCCGCTGTCTGGCTCCTCAAAATTTCACAGTGCCTTAAGGTAAACTTAGCGGTTTCGTACTTTCCGTTTTCCTTCTGAAAGGCCCCTTAGCCTTTCTGTAGCGGAAGTAATAATATGGCCAGCTAACGGACTGCACAGATACGCAGGTATAAGCAGCACACGCACAAGCAAGCACGCGCGCGCACACACACGCACACACTTGCACACGAGAGCACGTGCGCGCGCACACACACACACACACACACACACACACACACACACACACACACACACACACACACACTGTCTCTCTCTCTCTGTCTCCGCCTATCTCGCCCACACACAGTGACACACGAAAAGACATATACCTCTCCCTCACTATGTGTATCTATTTCACTCATAAGCACACATATACATATAACAAATAGGCACATAACTCACATTCACTGAAACCACACACAGATACACCAGTCACATTTACTGGTACACACAAACATACGCACTGGTCACATTCACTACTAAGCACACAGATATAGTACTGACATTCACTGATACACACAAACATATGCACTGCTCACATTCACTACTAAGCACACAGATATAGTACTGACATTCACTGATACACACAAAAATATGCACTGCTCACATTCACTACTAAGCACACAGATATAGTACTGACATTCACTGGTACACACAAACATATGCACTACTCACATTCACTACTAAGCACACAGATATAGTACTGACATTCACTGATACACACAAAAATATGCACTGCTCACATTCACTACTAAGCACACAGATATAGTACTGACATTCACTGGTACACACAAACATATGCACTACTCACATTCACTACTAAGCACACAGATATAGTACTGACATTCACTGGTACACACAAACATATGCACTACTCACATTCACTACTAAGCACACAGATATAGCAGGTACTGACATTCACTGATACACACAAACATACGCACTACTCACATTCACTACTAAGCACACAGATATAGCAGGTACTGACATTCACTGATACACACAAACATACGCACTACTCACATTCACTACTAAGCACACAGATATAGCAGGTACTGACATTCACTGATACACACAAACATACGCACTACTCACATCCACTACTAAGCACACAGATATAGCACTGACATTCACTGATACACACAAACATACGCACTACTCACATTCACTACTAAGCACACAGATATAGCACTGACATTCACTGACACACACAAACATACGCACTACTCACATTCACTACTAAGCACACAGATATAGTACTGACATTCACTGATACACACAAACATACGCACTACTCACATTCACTACTAAGCACACAGATATAGCACTGACGTTCACTGATACACACAAACATACGCACTACTCACATTCACTACTAAGCACACAGATATAGTACTGACATTCACTGATACACACAAACATACGCACTACTCACATTCACCACTAAGCACACAGATATAGTACTGACATTCACTGATACACACAAACATACGCACTGCTCACATTCACTACTAAGCACACAGATATAGTACTGACATTCACTGATACACACATACATACGCACTACTCACATTCACTACTAAGCACACAGATATAGCAGGTACTGACATTCACTGATACACACAAACATGCGCACTACTCACATTCACTACTAAGCACACAGATATAGCAGGTACTGACATTCACTGATACACACAAACATATGCACTACTCACATTCACTACTAAGCACACAGATATAGCAGGTACTGACATTCACTGATACACACAAACATACGCACTGCTCACATTCACTACTAAGCACACAGATATAGTACTGACATTCACTGGTACACACAAACATACGCACTACTCACATTCACTACTAAGCACACAGATATAGCAGGTACTGACATTCACTGATACACACAAACATATGCACTACTCACATTCACTACTAAGCACACAGATATAGTAGGTACTGACATTCACTGGTACACACAAGCATACGCACTACTCACATTCACTACTAAGCACACAGATATAGTAGGTACTGTCATTCACTGATACACACAAACATATGCACTACTCACATTCACTACTAAGCACACAGATATAGTACTGACATTCACTGGTACACACAAACATATGCACTACTCACATTCACTACTAAGCACACAGATATAGTAGGCACTGTCATTCACTGATACACACAAACATATGCACTACTCACATTCACTACTAAGCACACAGATATAGTAGGTACTGTCATTCACTGATACACACAAACATATGCACTATTCACATTCACTACTAAGCACACAGATATAGTACTGACATTCACTGGTACACACAAACATATGCACTACTCACATTCACTACTAAGCACACAGATATAGTAGGTACTGACATTCACTGGTACACACAAGCATACGCCCTACTCACATTCACTACTAAGCACACAGATATAGTAGATACTGACATTCACTGGTACACACAAGCATACGCGCTACTCACATTCACTACTAAGCACACAGATATAGTAGGTACTGTCATTCACTGATACACACAAACATATGCACTACTCACATTCACTACTAAGCGCACAGATATAGTACTGACATTCACTGGTACACACAAACATATGCACTACTCACATTCACTACTAAGCACACAGATATAGTAGGTACTGTCATTCACTAATACACACAAACATATGCACTACTCACATTCACTACTAAGCACACAGATATAGTAGGTACTGACATTCACTGGTACACACAAGCATACGCACTACTCACATTCACTACTAAGCACACAGATATAGTAGGTACTGTCATTCACTGATACACACAAACATATGCACTACTCACATTCACTACTAAGCACACAGATATAGTACTGACATTCACTGGTACACACAAACATATGCACTACTCACATTCACTACTAAGCACACAGATATAGTACTGACATTCACTGGTACACACAAACATATGCACTACTCAAATTCACTACTAAGCACTCAGATATAGTACTGACATTCACTGGTACACACAAACATACGCACTACTCACATTCACCACTAAGCACTCAGATATAGTACTGACATTCACTGGTACACACAAACATACGCACTACTCACATTCACTACTAAGCACACAGATATAGTACTGACATTCACTGGTACACACAAACATACGCACTACTCACATTCACTACTAAGCACTCAGATATAGTACTGACATTCACTGGTACACACAAACATATGCACTACTCACATTCACCACTAAGCACTCAGATATAGTACTGACATTCACTGGTACACAGAAACATACGCACTACTCACATTCACCACTAAGCACTCAGATATAGTACTGACATTCACTGGTACACACAAACATATGCACTACTCACATTCACTACTAAGCACACAGATATAGTACTGACATTCACTGGTACACACAAACATATGCACTACTCACATTCACTACTAAGCACACAGATATAGTAGGTGCTGTCATTCACTGATACACACAAACATATGCACTACTCACATTCACTACTAAGCACACAGATATAGTACTGACATTCACTGGTACACACAAACATACGCACTACTCACATTCACTACTAAGCACACAGATATAGTACTGACATTCACTGGTACACACAAACATACGCACTACTCACATTCACTACTAAGCACACAGATATAGTACTGACATTCACTGGTACACACAAACATACGCACTACTCACATTCACTACTAAGCATACAGATATAGTAGTGATATTCACTGGTACACACAAACATAAACATACTCACTACTCACATTCACTACTAAGCACACAGATATAGCAGGTACTGACATTCACTGATACACACAAACATACGCACTACTCAACTTCACTACTAAGCACACAGATATAGTACTGACATTCACTGATACACACAAACATACGCACTACTCACATTCACTACTAAGCATACAGATATAGTACTGACATTCACTGGTACACACAAACATATGCACTACTCACATTCACTACTAAGCATACAGATATAGTAGTGATATTCACTGGTACACACAAACATACTCACTACTCACATTCACTACTAAGCACACAGATATAGCAGGTACTGACATTCACTGATACACACAAACATGCGCACTACTCAACTTCACTACTAAGCACACAGATATAGTAGGTACTGACATTCACTGGTACACACAAACTTACGCACTACTCAACTTCACTACTAAGTACACAGATATAGCAGGTACTGACATTCACTGGTACACACAAACATGCGCACTACTCAACTTCACTACTAAGCACACAGATATAGTAGGTACTGACATTCACTGGTACACACAAACATGCGCACTACTCAACTTCACTACTAAGCACACAGATATAGCAGGTACTGACATTCACTGGTACACACAAACATGCGCACTACTCAACTTCACTACTAAGCACACACATATAGTAGGTACTGACATTCACTGGTACACACAAATATACGCACTACTCACATTCACTACTAAGCACACAGATATAGTACTGACATTTACTGGTACACACAAACATACGCACTACTCACATTCACTACTAAGCACACAGATATAGTACTGACATTCACTGATACACACAAACATACGCACTACTCACATTCACTACTAAGCACACAGATATAGTACTGACATTTACTGGTACACACAAACATACGCACTACTCACATTCACTACTAAGCACACAGATATAGTACTGACATTTACTGGTACACACAAACATACGCACTACTCACATTCACTACTAAGCACTCAGATATAGTACTGACATTTACTGGTACACACAAACATACGCACTACTCACATTCACTACTAAGCATACAGATATAGTAGTGATATTCACTGGTACACACAAACATAAACATACTCACTACTCACATTCACTACTAAGCACACAGATATAGCAGGTACTGACATTCACTGATACACACAAACATACGCACTACTCAACTTCACTACTAAGCACACAGATATAGTACTGACATTCACTGGTACACACAAACATACGCACTGGTCACATTCACTACTAAGCACACAGATATAGTACTGACATTTACTGGTACACACAAACATACGCACTACTCACATTCACTACTAAGCACACAGATATAGTACTGACATTCACTGGTACACACAAACATACGCACTACTCACATTCACTACTAAGCACACAGATATAGTACTGACATTTACTGGTACACACAAACATACGCGCTACTCACATTCACTACTAAGCACACAGATATAGTACTGACATTTACTGGTACACACAAACATACGCACTACTCACATTCACTACTAAGCACACAGATATAGTACTGACATTCACTGATACACACAAACATACGCACTACTCACATTCACTACTAAGCACACAGATATAGCAGGTACTGACATTCACTGATACACACAAACATATGCACTACTCACATTCACTACTAAGCACACAGATATAGTAGTGATATTCACTGGTACACACAAACATACGCACTACTCACATTCACTACTAAGCACACAGATATAGCAGGTACTGACATTCACTGATACACACAAACATATGCACTACTCACATTCACTACTAAGCACACAGATATAGTAGGTACTGACATTCACTGGTACACACAAACATGCGCACTACTCAACTTCACTACTAAGCACACAGATATAGTAGGTACTGACATTCACTGGTACACACAAACATACGCACTACTCACATTCACTACTAAGCACACAGATATAGCAGGTACTGACATTCACTGGTACACACAAACATACGCACTACTCACATTCACTACTAAGCACACAGATATAGTAGGTACTGACATTCACTGGTACACACAAACATGCGCACTACTCAACTTCACTACTAAGCACACAGATATAGTAGGTACTGACATTCACTGGTACACACAAACATACGCACTACTCACATTCACTACTAAGCACACAGATATACTACTGGCATTCACTGGTACACACAAACATATGCACTACTCACATTCACTACTAAGCACACAGATATAGTACTGACATTCACTGGTACACACAAACATATGCACTACTCACATTCACTACGAAGCACACAGATATAGTACTCACATTCAATGGCAAACAATGATAATAAATAGGGCTCGGATTTTTAGGTGCTAAAACTTGGAAAATATGTATTTGATATGTGCTAAAAATTTTATAACTGTGTGCTAAAGAAGAGAAAAAGAAAAGAAAAATATATGTGCTAAAACAAAATATTTTGAGGTTCTGAATGGCCAAAATAATATAAATGTACGTGGTACTCACCAGGCATTACTCCTGGAAGGGATCATCAGGTACCGTAGAGTTACAGTATACGACCACATGCTTCCTGAGATGTTCCATCCCGAAAGATTGACGATTGTCAGGAAGAAATGTCTTGAATTTCGAAAATGATCATTGCACATCACAAGAAGTAAGTAACATGGAATGTCACTCACACTCATAACACATTCCATCCAACGCACATGAAATTTTACAGACTATGTTAAATCCACTATTATTTTCGAACACTTCCTTGCATTTTCTGTTTACCTTCTCTACTACGTATATTAAGTAGAGGAACGTATTCCACCCAAAAATTCGATGTCGAGACTTCAACAGAAATATACGTTTTGAGGCCCCCTGAAAAAAAAGATTGGAGAAAGATAGGCGCGCGAGTGTGTCCGTCTGTCTGTCTGTCTGTAATTTTTTTGGCAGAATAACTCAAAAACGAAAAGCAAAGTTGGTATTTAAGTTTCACGTCTTTCAAGGTTGCGACACGAAGGTTTTGAAGAAAATCTCCACTTTAAAGTATCCTTTAAATGGAAAATTGTTCGGAAAATTTTGATTTTTTTGAAGATGGCTCTAACAATTTTGATTAAAATGACATATGTTTAAGATATTTTTATGACAATATATATTCTGCATTTTCTGGCTATAGCCCATGTAGTACTGTTTACTCTTAATTACTTTTGAATAACTCGTAAGCCTTAACAGTTAGACCAAATCTTAATATACAAAAACGTTGATCTCGCTAAAACACTATGTCCAAATAAATTTGTTGTAATGTGAACCATTTCGAAGATATTCCTTGTTATTTGTGCCAGTTTCGGAAAACTTACTCTTTTGTTAAATGCAACATCGTTGTTCAGTTTTTTAATTTTAACCGTGCAAAGAGGACGGAATCTCGTGGCCGCGCCGTAGCCGAGTGGTTGGACCACTCGCTTCTCACCAAAGCGGCCCGGGTTCGATCCCAGGTAACCGAATGTGGAACATTGTTTTAGTTAAATAGTGCATATTTCTAGGCATATTTTCAAGTTTTTAAGAGCATATTGGCATGCATGTTCCTATGCAGTAGACAAGACGAGGTAGTATAAAATTTAGTATACATAATAAATCAAGTTACCTTATTCCTTGTAGGTTGAAGCAGAAGTGGTCCCACTGCTAGTATTAACTGCTAAATTGCAGTTCACAACCAACACTTTGCACAAATTTTCAACTGTAAAACATCG
Organism: Tenodera sinensis; assembly: GCA_030765045.1. Taxonomy (NCBI): domain Eukaryota; kingdom Metazoa; phylum Arthropoda; class Insecta; order Mantodea; family Mantidae; genus Tenodera; species Tenodera sinensis. The sequence goes on along the minus strand of CM060964.1, from coordinate 42,979,429 downwards.
TCTGTTGTCTCACAAAAAACACTTTTGTAACGTGAAAAACTTCTCTCCACGTCACAAGATGTTATCATCGGGGCATATTTAAATGATGTTAACTGCTTCACAGAGAGAGTCAAGTCTCTTGGTGTGACAGATGGTTTACTTTCGAGGAAGTCTCAAATATCGCACACCTGTTTATAACCAGAATTTTTTGAAATTACATAATTCACTTTCTCTTTCACTTTTAGTCCTATGCTACCAGGAACCGAACTTAGATCACATATTATTTTTTCAAAGACAGTAGGTGATTCATGCAAAGGAGATCCTACAGCTTCCAATGCCGTTATGGCTGTAGGTAAGACAGAAAAATGGGCAGATATGAAACTAAGATTCTCTTTTAACCCAGTGCCTGACAGAATATTTTGCACAGTTCCTATTGATGAAGCACCTTTCCAGTACAATGAATTAACAACCTCTTCGACTATTTCTATGTGCTCAGCATAATATAAAACTGCATCGACCCATGTTCCTCATCGAGTTAATACTGGTGCAGGAGGAAGTCGGACATTAGGTGCTGTTGATCTAAACAACTTAACTCTTTTAGGAGATTTGACAAAAATTCTCTTTGTACTGGACACAAATCTATCTACCAAGGGGAAAGAATCACGTATTGTCTGAGAAATGCGATGAAGAGCTTGTGCCTAACAAGTTATATGAATTAAGTTAGGAAAAAATACATTTCAGAGTTTGTCCTGATTTTACCATATAATGACCTGCATCAGTAACAAATAAAAGTAACCGGTCGTATTTGATTCCACATCGCCATAGTAATTTCAAAGAGTCCATCAAAAACTGGGTCATAGTTACATTGTCAGTGGCCGACAATTCGCTCACATTAAGAAGATAAGGTGTAGACTTTTGTTCATTATTTAAAGCACCCACGATTATATTAACAATAGAACGGCGCTCAGAATTGGGTTTCATCAACAACCACAAAAACTGATCCGCTAATTGATTCTGTATATTTGACAATACGTTATTGCAACAATGTCCTACATAGGTCTTACGCAGTGTACTTTCTTCAGGCACATGTTGTCCAGTGTAGTTGGCAAGAAAGTTTTTAAATGTCGGAGTATTCATTTTGAACAAGGGAATATGAGCAGCTAAAAATGCTTGGCACAAGTCATAGGAAAATTCAGTAACCCTACTTCTTAAACACTCTACTAGCTATTTTTGAACAGGTTCTTTGTTTGCGAGTTTTCTGATTAAATTCTCCTTATGTTTTACTGTGTTTATGTGTTGAACTATTTGAAATCTTTTCTCACTCCCTATATTTTTCTCACACGCTCCACAAAACAGTACCCAGTACAATCTGTTGATATTAAGTCACCCGAAAACTCTTTCTGTAAATTAATTAATCCAGCACTCGAAGTTGGTTTTATTTGCAGCATTTGACGAGCTTTTTAACATTTTATACGCCTAATTTAATTTGGTGGCAACCAGTTCACAACACTGTTACGTTTGAAGACCACGATGCGACTGCTGGTGGGCAGGCAATCGTGCTGTTCAAAACGTTGACGTGCACTTTATATTTGTTAGTATAAACCTCTCAGATAACGCACTGATTATTCTTTACGCACATACATATAATGAAAGGTTAGGAACAGGGGATTCACTGCATGACAACATGACTCAGCATTAGTTTTCGCCACCTAACGAATTGCATCATCATGTGCAATACTACCAATATGAAAAATATTATCCAGATGGGAAAAATAATAAAAAACCATAAAAATCATTAAAATATGCAATATAGGGCCTATAATATTGAAATAATACGCATTTATCAAAATCAAGAAAATATGCAGCTATATGCACCATAAAATCATGTCCAAATAACTGAAAATTCTATAATTCGTGCACATAACGTAAAAGCATACATTTTTAGCCCATATGAAAAAACATGCAAATGCATGAACTTCCTAGCCCTAATTATTATATTGTGCTTAAATGTTCAGCCGCTATATAAAAAAAATTAATGAAATAATGGTGTTATTGTCCAGCACTGCCTAGCGTTCTGCGCCGTCTACTTTTAGAGCAATGTTCAATGGTTCGTGTAAGGAGTTATTCTTTTCTCTATCAAATTTTCTCTGTGCATAATGCAATGTTTCCAAATTATCTTGGGGTTAATTTCGCGAATGCGAGCAATAAGACCACTTTTTTATCTGTGAATGGAGCAGTACCATGTGTGAACAAACGTACACACCAATCTCACGAAAAATTTAATTTTAAACTTATAATATTACTAAGACTTTTAAAACAATACTCTCCCGTTGTAAGTTCTGGTAATTCTTTACATCCTAGAATTTATGGCGGTATAGGTCTCGCCGCTCACGATCTCGCTGCTCGGCTATCCATCGGATCCTTATTTTTATTCTGGCGTATCTCAAGGAGTGTAGGTGCAGAAGACTTAATTGACGAATACTTAAATGGAAACACAATAATGCCTGATCTTACTATACAACGATGTATTTTCTACAATTTCTTTCTTATATAATCACAGATTGACGAATGATAAAATATCGTGCTTTTAAGCACCTCTGGCGGCCCCGTGGCTGAGCGGTTAGACCGTTCGCGTACCACCTACGCAGCCCGGGTTCGATCCCAGGGACCGGCATATGGTATTCGTGGTGGACGAAGTGGCGTCTGGGCGGGTTTTCTCCGGGTTCTCCGGTTTCCCCCGCCACTCACTCCACCAACTGCTCCATCAGCACCTTTCCATTCATCGATTTCGCCTGCATTTTGTATCATCCTCTTCCTCACTCTCACACCTGGTGCTGACCATCTGCTTTCAGGTCTTCACTCTGTCCAGTCTAGCACACGACTCATTTGAGCAACAAATGGAAAAGACACGAATAACTCACCTAACGCCAAGCCTTATTCCAGAACTTAAATTACCAGCGGGGGAGGGGGGGGGGGTACTTTGCGGCCACCACTGGTAAAAAATGTGTGGGCAATTTTTAAAACAAATTTATTTTAAAATTGGGTATTATATCTTGTCATGTTTATAAAGTTAATATTTAACTCTTTTAACTATTCCTTTTTTACTTTTTATACGAATCACATTATACCAACGGGCAGTACTTTATGACTACCTTGACACTTCTTTGCTTCTCAAAAAGACCAACAATGAAAATTTTGAAGCAGTTCGCAATTCAGTAGTAGAAACAGTGATTGAAAATAACTATTAACTGCATGCCCTTAATAAAAAACTTAAAAGACAAAATTAAAAAAATTACAGAAAGTGGGCATAAAGTACCCCCCTCTCTTGCTAATGCTATGGTTAATTGCAGAAGTAAACGATAAGGGAGTGGTTACATATTGACAGTCAAACGTTCGACGTATTTTATTTTGGAGTTATTCAACCATGCACTATAGAAGAAAATGGTAGAGGAAGTTATGCTCCAGGTTAACGTCAAGGAGTCGCCGTTAAAGTCTACGCACTCCAAATATAATACAGTTCAGATCAGATATTCATTCTTATACAACTAGGCACAATTACCACATTAACGTACCATACGTTAGGTTACCGAGCGAGTTGGCACCACGGTAACTATGCTTGCCTGCAATTGATCCATGTCGGTGTCGCGGTGGGTCGAGGTGTCCCCCCTTCGTTACCACAATCACACACAGGTTGGAAGAAAAGCAAAAAAGCGGTTTCGTACTCCCATTATCTCACCTCGGAGACACACTGCGTTAGTTTTAACAGATTTAATTGTGCTTTACGACGCTGGCTGATGGACAATCCTGAGGAAAGTTATGAAGTATTTTACTAAAATCTTAAATATAAGCTTTTAAATAATTTCTCTATATACAGCTTTATCTAGTTTTAATTTTATTCTGTCTGTTTGTAAATAGTACATTATGTTCATTGAGCTATGTTTAAAGCATCTTTGATGCTCACGACTGTATAATAAATTGAATTGAATAGGTGAGATCCTTTACTCAGGATATGAGTGCGTATGTGAGGATAAACAACGCCAGCTATGTGGGCTGATAAATTTAATGAAAGCTAATAAAGATCTATTTGAAGTGAGTTGCCGATTCTGCGGCTTAAAATAACTGTTTGCGTAATAATATTAGGGAGTTTTCGCACCCTGATCAGAAAGCTCCGTTCTGACGTCATTAATTGTACGCCCAATCAGAAGCCACAACGTTTAACCGCTTGAATAACGTAGCGCTTAACCGAACGGCCAGGTGCGGTTATATGTGCACGAATAACGTGGACAATTACGGAAGTGCGTTAATCACCTACAACTATTATGTCTAGTACAAGACTTCGATTTACAATAAGAGACATCAAACTGCAGCAAATGAACAGTGTTGCCAACACATGAGTATTTTTTCCGTCCGACTAACACACAAAAATCCGTCAAATTCCGTATTTTCTTTCAAAAATTAAATTAAATTAAAACTTCTGTTAAACATCACACCCGTTACCTTGACTTTGTTTTCGCTCGGATAAACATTTAAAAATCAGCCAAACTCCGTAAAATAGGACAAAAAAAAAATATATAACTACTTCATAACTTATCGTAACAATAACAAATAAATTTGAATATATTTACTCACTAGTGTTGATTAAAAAAATCAGCCTCTGGCGCGGAGGACCCGGGTTCTATCCCCGGTACCAGCATGGGGATTTTATCCCCTCTGGGAGGTCTGGCACGGAGTGCATTCAGCCTCGTTAGGTCCCGGGGGGACCAATTGAGGAGCTATTTGATGAAAAAGTTGCGGCCCCAGGTCGTGAAGACCCCATAACTGGCTGGGAGGGATCGGGACGCTGACCACGTACCACACTCCAGTACTGCACCCCACCAATGACGCCTGTAGTGGGCCGAGGTGGGGGACGCAGCGGCTGGGCGGTAGAACTTGGCTCTTCATGGACTGTTGTGCCGGGGCTTAGCTTAGTTTTAGTTGATTAAAATAACAATTCATCCACATCGTCGTCATCAGTTAGAAGTGTTGTTGGGTTTTTCTACCTCGGTACGCAGTCATTGTGCCAATTTTCATCAAAATATTTTCTGGTAAGATATAATTATGACAGCACTTTTTCACACGCTTAAGTCCGGCCATTGGCTTTAAGTCTATTCCTGAGAGAAGTTTTCACATTATTTAACACACTAAATACTGTTTCGTCCTCAGCATTTGACTGAGGTAACACCAAAACCATCATTGCATTGGCAATATTTGCACCGCGTACTACTTAACCATTATTTTCTAAAATGTCGTACAGACTGCCTGGCCTTTTCCGACATGTTTAATCAAGCAATTAAAAAGAAGGAGGAGGAGAAGAAGAAGAAGAAGAAGAAGAAGAAGAAGAAGAAGAAGAAGGAGAAGAAGAAGAAGAAGAAGAAGAAGAAGAAGAAGAAGGAGGTGAAGGAGAAGAAGGAGAAGAAGGAGGAGGGGCAGGAGAAGAATAAGAAGAGGAAGAAGAAGAAGAAGGAGAAGGAGGTGAAGGAGAAGAAGGAGAAGGAGGAGAAGGAGAAGAATAAGAAGAGGAAGAGGAAGAAGATGAAGAAGAAGAAGAAGAAGAAGAAGGAGAAGAAGAAGAAGAAGAAGGAGGTGAAGGAGAAGAAGGAGGAGGAGAAGGAGAAGAAGAGGAAGAGGATGAAGAAGAAGAAGAAGAAGAAGAAGAAGAAGAAGAAGAAGAAGAAGAAGAAGAAGAAGAAGAAGAAAAAGAAGCAGCAGCAGCACTACAAAGTAACTACAACAACGTGGCACCACAATACTGGGACACCGCATTAAAACTGCATGCGGAATTCAGACTGATTCATAAAGTGAAACAAACTGTTTCACCACGTCCATTGTATGACATCATTATATACAATATAATATTTATGTATATCAGTGGCGGATCGTGACTTTTTAAACCTATGTGCTACTACGCAGTGGCGGCTCATACCTTACAAACTGGCTGAAGTAAAACTTAAGCGTGCTGAAAATACAATGCAAAGCGGGTGAACCCCGGTCCAACATTTTTGACTAAACTTTTTGTAACCAATAGAATTGCACACAATACCATTTGGTCCAATACAAATGACAGTTCCCGTAGCAAGCGAGAGAAATAAATATGGCAGATGCAAATATTAATTTAGCGATTGCTATATTAAGTATAGGTTTGGGATATATTTTCACAAGTCTCAGTAGGAATAAAATGTATTAGAGGTAAAAGATGTTGCTGGACACGCACCAGCTATATTTCTGAAGTCTGTTCGGGAATATAACACACTTAGCTCTGTTTTAAGCCTTCTTTTGTCAAATGAGGGATAAGATTGGACCACTTCATCAATGAGATTATCTGGGAATTGCTTTAAGAATGCCAAAAAATTCTCACAATTAAGAATTGTTTCGCAATTTAAGTGATCGGGAGATTGAAAACGAGTGCGAGCCTCTTCTATGATTCGATCGCATATTTCCTTTGCATCATTGGCCATGGAAGAGTTTCTTCGACGCTTGGCAGGTCTTTCAATTGTTTCTTCATTGTCGCGATCTTCCAGAGAGTGCCTGATATTATGCATTGCCTGAATGAATGTCGTCACATTGCTTTTAACTTTAATCGCGTCGACATTTCTGGCTTGTATCTGATTGTACAAAATGTCCACGTGCGGCATAACTTTGTGAAAAAAGTGAGCATGTAATTAAATTCGGGATCTTCCAAATTAAGCCTAAGCCCTCGAGCTCCTTGAATACAGAGTTTTGAGGAAAGAGATTGCTCCAATTCCGAGAAAAATTCAGCAAGTTCAGCTTTATTTTCGTAAATAACATTTACGGTTCTAGATTTAAAATTCCACCGTGTTGATGATCCACTGGGAATTCTCTTGGAAACGATTGATTCTAAAGCAGCAACTCTTTGGGGAGACCCAGAAACATATGCTGGAAATGCCGAAAGTGTACTGAAAAATATCCTAGCAGCTCGATTTTGCGACGCGGCACGTTTCATCACCAGATTTAACTGGTGCGCGTAGCAATGCATATGAGTATAAGGATATTATTGCTTTATTTTAGCTTGAACGCCACCAGTTTCACTCCGTCGTAAGTCTGTGCAATCAATTTGCTTTTATTAACCTTCAAAATATTATCTACATCCCCTAAAATACATTCCGCAATGGCATCGGCATTTTGTCCATCGGGGTTAAAAAAATCCCCAGAATCGTTCTTCTGGACATCCATTAATTTCATACCTGAACACTAAAACTAATTGCGTGTGCTCAGAGACGTCTGCTGCCTCGTCTGACATTACTGAGACATAATCTGCATTGTCAATTTCCGTTGAAATTGCTTCACGGCAGACTACGAGCATGCGGTGTAACAGCTCGTTCTGTATAGTTTTCGAAGTTCCTTTGAAAAGTTTATTTGACTCCATATGATCCTTCACTGCATTGTCAATGCTGCTGATAAGGCCTATGAGTCCTAAAAATACTCCAGGATTTTCTGATTCTGATGATTCATCATGCCCCCTGAGGGCAAGCTCGAAGGCACCGCAAAACTTAATGCAGTCTATTATCCTAGATCAAATGTGTCTATTTTTTCTACCTGCTGGTTGTGTTTTATAATACTCTCTTGGTAGGCTCTGCTTAATGTTGTGGCAATATTAACTGTTCCAATCATGGACAGATCCAACGCATTGTTGATATGTTTCTTATTTTCACCACGCAATTTAATTAAATAGTTAAGATGGCCGAGATCTTTAACACCAGTTTTACTAAATGCATCACTATTTCCAAAAAGAAGGCAAGGAAAGCAGAACAGGGCATTTCTAATATCACAGACACAAATCCAGTTACATGCGTCATATGCTTTCCTATTGAACTGGCGTGTATATTATCCCGATTGCCGGCACCTTTCGCTTTTTGTGTTAGGTTTAAGTTGGGGACTGGCCTACCTAATTGTTTAATTTGTATTTTATCTTCTAAAGATTTAGAAGAAAATGATGTTTTAAATAAACTATCAACTGAATTCATGTCTGTTTACTATTGTCTAAAACTGTCACTCACCTCGGAAACTGAAAAACACAACGTCTACTTAAAGACATAAAAATACTGCATCCACCAAACAGATTTGAATATCTGGTGAGCAATATTGTTTATGCATGGCGGTTGGCGCTATCTACGCTTGTATATTTGAATGGTCTGACCATGTGCGCCAACACTGGTTTGAAATACTAGGCAATCCACTATTATTGTGTATGCAGGTCATATTCACGTAATATTAGATGTACCGTACTGTATATGGCTAATTTTATTTATCATAAGGATTGAAAATAATTACTAATTACCATATTTTAACATGAAAAAAGTTTTCTAATTAAATACTGTACAATTTTAATAACCCAAGATCTTTAGCACCAAGTACGAATGTTGGCAATTCTGGTTTGGCTCTTTTTCGTTGAGCACAGAAAGGCGCAGTTTGTGGAGGATTTCGGTGCATGTCGGGGAGGAAAAAGGGTAACTGGCGCACGCGCACTTGCCTTTTCTCGATCGTGTCCTTGTGCTGAGCACATCTCATACTTCATTGGAGGTTGAATGCTGACGTGTAACTCAGCGGACGATTTAAATCGTTTAACAATACACAACGGAGTGCCTGTTTCAAGATATCATTTTCTTGGTAGGGGAAAATAATAAAATGAAGTAACCTACTCTCTCTTCCTTTAACTATGTGCTGTAGCACATAAGCACATTAGGGCCGGCCGCCACTGATGTATATGCTAGAGCAATATAGGCAGTAATAATGTTTGTAGAGGCACGTATCTTATATTTGCTTACAGAAGAAATTAGAACCACATGTCACATTTTATGTTTGCGGAATTGTGCAGTCATCCGATATGCTTGTTACTATTAACTGTAAATAAAATATAGTTTTGTACAAATCAAAGGCGTTCTTTCCAATCCAATTTTCTCTTAGATCCTATGTATGTGTTCAACGCAACACACACACACACGCACGCACGCGCACACACACAGTCACACACCCACACAGACACACATCCACACACACACACCTCTCGTTCAGAGATGAACACACACATAGACAGATACATCACTCACATTGAGAGGTAAACACACCAATACAAAGTTATCAGGGTTCGAGTTAACGGGGTAGGTGGGGGATTTCTCCCTCTCATTAAATAATTTCCCCATATCGTCAAAGAAGTATTCCTTCCTTGCCTGGGAAGTATTTTTTTTTTCTTTTTATTGAAAGTATTTACTATTTACTGTTCTTTGAAAATACAAGAAGATACCAAACACTTTCGATACAGACTGCACATGATACGAGTATGAGCTGTGAGTAAGCAAAAGTATTATCTCGCAAGTACCTAAGCTAAACAATAAACAATTCTCAGGTTCATTAGTTGGGTTGGCATCAGGCTTACAATTCCAGCAATTCTGCGCCAGCAATGGCGATTGTAGCTTGCAGTATTCAGTTCAGTTTCTTGCAACCCACTGTTCAATTGTTCGTCAGCATGGATAAGAAAGCGAAAAGTTACAGAAAGCAATGGCAGTACAAACAAATTAAGTGTAAACAGCGACAGAGATTGATACAGTAATACATATGACTGACATCACTGGAAGTGTTATAATTTGCTTTGTAGTTACTGTAACCCTTAAGCGCAGAAACATGGCAGTAATTACACGGCATTTGACTATTGTTTCTGTTACTGTGTGTCAGTGTTCCCGTAAAGCTGAGTAAGTGACTCGCATCTAACCTCTCATTTAAAAATTTCATTCTTCAAGAACTAACGCGCAACCTACAGGTAAACTCTGAAAAATAGAATTAGAAATAAAAAATTCAATGCCATAGCCGGAATTTGAACCACAAATCTTCTGTTCTATTGGAAGAATGCGAATCACTTGAAGAATTTAACACTATTCCGGCATATTACCATGGTAGGTCAGTAGTTAAGAGCAGTCGCACGTGGAGCGGAATATCCGCAGTTCAAATTCCGGTTATGGCATTGCATTTGATATGACATTGTTGCCTGAAGTTCAAAGACAGTGAGGCGCCCTATCAGGAGGGATAAGCAATGGAGTCACGTAAGGAACAGAAAAATGTTGCCATGCGGGACACCGCAGCGTTGTGAGGTATGAATAAGCTTGCCGAGCAGAGGTCGATGTCTGTTGATCAATACGCGAGCCAGAGGTTCTTAATCATAATGAGGAGAGTAATGGGACGGAAATCAGCAACCGAGCAAGAGATTTCTTCCTAATGAGGACAATGACAACCCGCTTCTGTGAGGCATAGTTGTCCACGTTGTAAAATGACATTGAAAACCGCCGTTCATTCTAAAGGTAATGCTAGAGTTCCATGGGCAGACCGTCACTTCCAGGAGTTTTGGAGGTTTTTTCCTGGAGGAATGGCGGTAAAGTCTTTGGATTTGCTAATAGGTCGGTGAAGGCAAAGACGATCATGCCGACATGTAATACAGTAAAAACCACTGTAAGGCTATAATCTCAACGAGAAAAACACGAATTTTAGAAATACATGCACTTTATTTAACTTAGAGTCCTGCCTGCTAAAATCACCTGCACCAACGTTCCTGTTTATGTATTCCAGTACTAAGGCTTTTAATTCGTGTCTGAAGCACAGTTTCATTCTTTGACTGCTCAATTTTGAGAAGTTCATTTCCATTCTTATTTTCGAAACCTTGGCACGTGTCTTACAACCTGCATGTCCCCATGTAGGTACAGAAGTCTGATTTCCCGATACACCACACTACACTACACTACACTAGCCTAATTACTTGTACCTGATTTCATAAATTGCATCGCTAATGACTCCCATCGTCTGACAAAATCTTACAATGCCCTGCTAATAACTATAATTCAGGCTTACTACATTAGACATTGATTACAACACATGGACACCATTTACGGCAATTATTTAGCCATCTCCCTATCATTTCTTTATAAAATTAGAAACCTTACTCTTCAATAAAACCGATATCAAAATTACCCGTTATATTCGTTTATTATTCTGAATGGCAGAAGAATATATACGCTTCTTCTCTCCTATTTTGTAAGAACCATGTTATTATAATAATAATAATAATAATAATAATAATAATAATAATAATAATAATAATAATAATAATAATAATAATAATAATAATAATAATAATAATAATAATAATAATAATAATGATAATAATAATGATAATTCTACATGAGTCTTCCGGGCTGATTTGCCGTGGTCTGCTGGAGTAACTTGGTCCAGACGTTTCGTCCACTACTGCGGTGGACATCATCAGTGGCGTGGTCGAAGTCTTCTTGGTGAAGGTACCGACCCCACCTAGGAACAAAGGCACGGTATTCCTTCCTTATGTTCAAAACGTCACCGACAGGATTGAACGCCTCCTGCTACGCCATAATATCAAGACGGTTTTCAAGCCTACAAGAGAGCTCAACAGTTTACTACGCTCAGCCAAGGACCCGAGGGACCCGCTCTCCTCGGCTGGCGTATACCGGATCCCCTGCTCGTGTGGTGCAGTATATATTGGTACGACGCTACGTAGTATCAACACCAGACTAAACGAACACAAGAGATGCTGCCGTCTTGGACAATTTGAAAAGTCAGCTGTCGCTGAACATGCTATAGAAGCGGAGGGGGAGCATGTCATCAAGTTTCAGGACACCAGCATTCTATCTAACATCTCACACTACCATGCTCGACTACAGCGCGAAGCCATAGAAATTTATAAACATGCCAATAATTTCAATAGGAAAGAGGAAGCCCTTAAGCTCAACAAAACTTGGTACCCCGTCATCGATAACATTAAACAACACAGACAGTCAAGCAACACAAACCAATCAGAATCTAGTAGCGCCCGAGATGCAGCTACCCCCCTCCCACCAACCACACTGCCTCAGCGAGCCCCGAGCCAATCAGAGAAGACCCCTCCGTGTATAAAATCCGCATCCCAGACAGTCAACGCCTCAGACACAAGTGTACCTTCACCAAGAAGACTTCGACCACGCCACTGATGATGTCCACCGCAGTAGTGGACGAAACGTCTGGACCAAGTTACTCCAGCAGACCACGGCAAATCAGCCCGGAAGACTCATGTAGAATTTCAAACACCGGCCGTGAAAGCCTACGCCTACTCATAATAATGATAATGATAATGATAATGATAATGATAATGATAATGATAATGATAATGATAATGATAATGATAATGATAATGATAATGATAATGATAATGATAATGATAATGATAATGATAATGATAATGATAATGATAATGATAATGATAATGATAATGATAATGATAATGATAATGATAATGATAATGATAATGATAATGATAATGATAATGATAATGATAATGATAATGATAATGATAATGATAATGATAATGATAATGATAATGATAATGATAATGATAATGATAATGATAATGATAATGATAATGATAATGATAATGATAATGATAATGATAATGATAATGATAATGATAATGATAATGATAATGATAATGATAATGATAATGATAATGATAATGATAATGATAATGATAATGATAATGATAATGATAATGATAATGATAATGATAATGATAATAATAATAATAATAATAATAATAATAATAATAATAATAATAATAATAATAATAATAATAATAATAATAATAATAACAATGACAATGACAATAACATCATCCCTTTTGTTGTCAGTTTTATTGTAACATTACCACATAATTCAGAAACAATGCTTTTACGACTTCTAGCCTCATATCGTTCTGATCTTTGTCATTTACCCTTGGATGAAGGTGGTGAATGATCAATTGAGTACCTGGGTGCAACAAGAGCGTTAGTGGAAAAATGTCATATTGAGATAAATGGTCTGGTTTTGAAAGTGTAGGAATCATTTAATAAAACACTAATACATTTAGAATCAGATTTATTTTCAATAATATGCAAATGTCTAATAGTTTGTCATAACATCCTTTCAAATTTAATGATACAAAGATAAATATTGACATATTTAGGAACAAAATTAACGCTGTTATTGCGTAGAATATATACATTTCAGCCTTTTTATTTTATAATTGTTTCAGTTTTAATACATTTAGGATTATTGAACAATCTTTAGGCCTCAGATTCTGATTCAACATCTGACATGTTATTTGGGACACAATTATTCACACGTTCCGTGTTTAGGACATGTGTAAACCACTCAGCATTTTGTAGTTTCAAAAATTTACATAGTGACAAAACATCTGTTTTTTTTAGCATGATTTACTCCTGGTTTTGGCTCATGACTCAAATTAAGGGCTCTGTAACTAAGAAAAGGGGAAGTGTGATTGAAAAAAGTAAATGGTTGATATATTGCAGTGTATGTATTTAAACCATATTACACCCTTTGGAGAGTAGTGTATACGACAATACTTCTGGATGCTAAATCTGTAACCTTTGGCACGTGGTGTCTTAAAAAACATTGGAGCAAGAGCCTTTGACCAATCTCTAATTTGGGAAGCAGCATTTATGACATTGAATGGTTTCAGGGACACTCTACAATCTACCAACATTGTCAAATATTCAGAAGGAACTTCTGTGCTTTCAACCCTCTTTACCAGCATTCCGTATTTCCCATAAACTGTATCCAACTCTAATTCTGATCATTTTATTTTACCATTATTAATTTAAATTGGCATGTTTATTTTGTCATTGTTGGCAGCCTGCTAAGTGCGGGAAGTTGTTAAATTGATTTGCATCTAAATAAAGAAAAATAAACTTAGTTCACTAGAAGATATTGCAAAGAAAAATTAAAAAATACACACCTCTTCTTGCAACAAGATTCAACTGGCTTGAACTTCTTGGCTGGTATTTTCTTTCCTGTGCGTTCGGATATATACATCTTACCAGAATTTCGACGTTTCTTAGCAACATTTTGTTTCCACAATTTAGAATTCCATTGTTTCTTTACCCCAACACAGTTACTTTCATTGTCATCAGTGATAATTTCTTCTTCTGAAGTAGCATACTCATCAACTGTGTTCATCTTTACCTTGTCTGCTCGGCCGTGTGGTGAGAATGAATGGCTTGGTCATGGGTGCAACAAAACTGTAGCACGCGATCTACTTTCCAAGGAGCTCCAGCCATCAAGTGACGTCGTACCGAACTAATTTTTGTACAGATGGTAGTTGAATGTTTGACGAACACAATGCATGCATTTACGCAATAACAGTGTTAGCCGGTTAACACTCTTGTTGCACCCAGGTACTCAATTAGTGTCTTACTAGAACTTGAAGTATGTTCATTTTTCCTTGTAGTAGGGATAGCTCCAAGTTTTAATAAACCTCCTTTTTTAATAATTATGTCTATTCATAATTGTGCTCTTAAAATGAAAGGAACATAAACCAGTACTGGGACCAGGCAAAAAATCATTTCTTTTGTAAAATGCTACCCATATTGTATATCTTTTGAGAGATTTGTCTCTGTTTGAAAATGAGTAAAAGTGAATTCCCTTATATGTTTCACTTCTCACATTGCAGCCACATGCACCACATTGAGGCATTTATTTTTCACAATATTATGTTGTATGTAATGGGTGATCCAAAAGACTCCGAACCAGCTGCGCTGTGTTTTGCATGTATGTGTCCTTAGTGCTCGTCGCCAACTGCTGCTGTCATAGAACAGCATGGATGAAATCATACAACATTTTTAAAACCACTTTTAAAGTCTTTACTTACCAATGTTATTAAAGGAGATGGAACTGGCCACCATCATTGTCCATACATTTTTGGCACCTCTTTAGGAAATTATCCATCACTTGCCATAGTTCACGTTGAGAAATGCTGGCAATTTCCTGGCAGATATTTTGTTTTAATTCTTCTAGGGTGTGTGGGTTTTTTCTTGTACACTTTATGCTTTAATTTACCCCAGAGATAGAAATCATAGGAGATTAGGACAGGGGACCACAAATCTCCTAATTATTCTGTCCTGAAATACACTTTCAATTGTTCTCATTGAAAGATTGGCTGTATGAGCTGTTGCAGAATCTTGCTGAAAAAGGAAAAACCACATTCCCTCTCAGTTAATTCTCTGGGGACAAAATTGTATTCATGTATGTACAGGCATCAACTGTTGACTCGAAAAGAATTGGGCCTATAACTCCTTCTCTGCCAATGGCACACCATACAACAATTTTTTCGCCATGAGGAGGTATTTTATGAACAGTATTAGGCTTTTCAGGGCTCCAATAATGATTATTCTGTGTACACATATCCATGAATGTGGAAACAAACCTCGTCCATGAAAAATATTAAATGTGGGTCAATTTTGCCTATGTATACACTATTGAGAGTCCACTCACAAAATGTGCACCTGATTACAGGATCACTTGATTGAAGAGCATATGAAGAGTTATTTCATATGGTTTTAACTTCAACAATTTAGGGACTGTTTGCACAGAGCCATAAGAAATGCTTGCCTTGTGAAAGACTCCTAAGCAATTTTTGGGGGGAATTTTCCAAACAATGACTGATGTCATCTAATGTTTCTTCGGTGAGAACCATACGCCGTCTTTTAGGTTTCTGAGCCTGAACACTTCCTGTGGCCTGAAATTTATTGTAAAGTTCATGGATTGTTATACAGCCTGGAACTTTTACACTTGGAAGTCTTTCTGCAAATTGCACTTTCACTTGGCGAGTTGATTGAGTTAACACACACGTATCATAAATAAATACTCGCTCTGCAGTAGAAAACAAATTCTGAGTCATAATACACTTTGTGACTAAGTACAGGACAAAATAATAAAGCACTGATAATAATTCAACCACACGATACAAGTCAACTCAATGCTGTACTTTTAGAGCAGAGAATAACAAGTCAACAGCATGTGAGCTTGTGTAAATCAGCCACTGTTATCATATTTCTGGGTGTGCAGTTGTAAAACACTGCACAGCGGTTCAGATGTTCAGTTTGGGTCTCTCTGTATAATACTAAACTGAATCAGCAACACCACTATAAAGTACACTGGCCTTGAGCTTCAATACCAACAAGAACAATTTAAGAAAATGTGTTAGTGCCCATGCATGTAAGCAAGTTGTGAATTTCCACATACTGGCAGCGTGCCGATGGAGTTGATGACATGTGAGGTGTTTAGTATTTTGCTTGCACAGCAATAACAGTATCACTTAGGAAGAAAAAAATCTTACCACTGCATTTTAAAGGCCATAACCTTCATTTGTCAACATGCAAGCTGAGTTGTATGAGCTGCATGTGAATGAATTTCCTTTTTCTGACCATAATGCCTTGAATCTTAGTTTAAAAATGGAATCTAACGACATAACTAATTAAAGCTATGAAGAAAGTGTGAAAAACATAAGAAATATAACCCCTGAGGCAATGGCTTTGTTTTATGAACAAATATCACTCATCCAATGGAAGGAACTCCTATATGAATCAGCATTGGGTGTAGATGAGGCAATTAATTTGTTTTTTTTATACCTTCTTTGGTATCTTTAATCTTTGTTTTCCCAATAAGATTGTTAGAGTTAACTTTCATAAAAAGGAAAATAAATCTTGGTATACTTCTGAATTCAATCATTTAAAAAACGAAGTGTTGTTATTACACTCAGTGTATAAAGGATGTAATTCTAATGAATTAAAAATAAGATTGCAAGCAATAAGAAAGAAGTACAAAGCTTGCATACTCCAAGATAAACTTAATTATGTCATTCAGATAGAAAGTGCACAAAATAAATGCAAAGCTGCTTGGTCTCTGATACATAAATTTTCAAAAAACCCTAAATTAAATGAAAAAGTGAATATATCCCCACAAGTGTTTTGTGACCATTTTATATGTTTTGTTAAATCCGTCATAGATAAGGTCATTAAACCTCACCTGTGCCCAATGGCTCTTTTAAAAAGGAATGCTGTTGTAAATAACTCTTTTTATTGGAAGGAGGTAACTTGTGAAGAGGTATTACAGACTGTGTCAAATATGAAGAACACCTTTAGCAGAGACATGTATGATAAGTCTAATAGTTTCTTGAAGTCCATCATACATGGCATTTTATCATCGTTGACATGTGTCATAAATCTATGCCTACTGTATGGTATATTTCCCAAACTTTTTAAATTGGCTAAGGTATGCCCAATCTATAAAAAAGATGAAAGATCCAGACCTGCTAGCTTTAGGCCCATTTCACTAATACCTATTTTTGCAAAAGTTTTGGAACATGTTATGTTTAACCAACTGTGTATGTATTTTGAATCTAATGGATACTTCAGCGAAAATCAATTTGGGTTTAGAAAAGGTAGAGCCACTACTGATGCAATCAATATGCTATTACGTGAAATTTATAGCAATTTTGATAATAGGTTAATCTCAAATATATTGTTTTGTAATTTAATGAAAGCTTTTGATTGCATCGATCACAACTTAATTATTTCCAAACTTGACCATTATGGTATTAGGGGTAACACTTTGAAAATTTTTCAATCCTATCACTGTAACAGGAAACAGGTTGTTATAATAAATGGCTCATGTTCTGAAGAAGCATGTATAAACTATGGAGTAGGCTCAGGGCTCAGTTTTGAGCCCGTTACTTTTTCTAATAACAATCAATGATGTACCTACATATATTAATGAACTATCAATTATGTATGCAGATGATACATCTTTTGTAATGAAGAAAAGAATATTAATGCCTTACAGAAGCTTACTGCAGACACATTGAATAGTATTTCACAGTGGTTTATTGCCAATGACTTTGTTTTAAATAATGAAAAGAACAAAGCTTTGACCATGTGCCTGAATCCTAACATTAATAAACTGAACCAAATTAATGAGTATAAAAGTTTAGGTTTAGTCCTAGACTCTACGTTAACATGGTCCAAACATATTGAATTTATTTCAGTAAGATTATCAAGAGTTCTGTATTTATTTAGAGTTTTAAGTCACAATGTTCCTCCCGTATATTTAAGAAGTGCCTATATTGCCTTTTTTTCAGTCTGTACTTCGTTATGCTTTGATATTTTGGGGTAACTCAAGTCATAACAGATGTGCTAATCTTACAAAAAAGGCTATAAGAATTTTGCCTAATAAATCTAAGAGTGAGCATTGTAAGCCTCTTTTTATAACATTAAACTTATTAACTGTTATAAACTTATATATTTATGATTTAACAATATACACTTGGCAGAGAAAAGATACATTTAAAAAAGTTTGTGAGAAGCATACCCATAATACAAGGAACAATATGAATTTGGATATTCCTAATTATGGATTAAATAAGATGGGTTCAAGTTATCTAATAATGGGCCTAAAGTTATGCAACAAGATACCGTTTGAATATCACACGTTACCACTTCCTATTTTTAAAAACAGGTTCTATAATTGGCTAGGTTTAAATCCTTTTTATGTTATTGATGATTATTTAATTATGACAAATGTGTCTTTTTAAATATGTTTTTATTGTGACGATGCCCATTGTCTGTATGATTTAAGGCTCAATAAAATTACAATTACAATTTAGGAAGAAATGTGATTTTTGTATTTGGCTCCCTTTAAGATATGCAGTTGACCCTGTTGCCATGTTTCATTGAGTTTAGAAATTAAATTAAAATTATTTTCTTGTTTAACGACGCTGTCAATTGCCAGGATCACATCAGCGTCGCCGGTGTGCCGGAATTTTGTCCCGCAGGAGTTCTTTTACATGCCAGTAAATCTACTGACATGGAGCTGTCGTTTTTAAGCACACTTAAAAACCATCGGCCTGGGCCGGGTTTGAACCCGCGACCTTGGGATCCGTAAGCCAGCACCTAACCAACTGAGCCACCCAGACCGACATTGAGTTTAGAGAAGTAGTGCAGCAGATTTAAGTGGGTTAGATTTAAATTAAGTACCACATCTATGGTATGTTTAATAAAGTTCAAAGAAAAAGTAACCAATCAATTCAAAAGGTGTCCAATGTCAAGATGCTCTTATGCACTTCAGAGCAGTCACCGTTATTTATAAGTAAAGGCCGGAGAGGTGTGCATTTTTCCATAGGCACACTGCACATGGACTTTACATTATGGCTTGCACATGTAAACAACTGCAGGTAGGTACAGCCTGACCATGAAAGAACACTACCACTCCATGCCTGGAGCTCACTGCGAGAAGAAACAAAAGAGACGCTTTATACTACACCTTGACCTATCATCTGCAAACACTTGCAAAGCAAAGCTTGACTAGTTCGCAGAGTACTATGTTATGTTGTTTTCGACTCTTGTTTCTACTGTGGCAGTTGTTTGCACATTTGATGGCCGTGCTGTACTGACGTCATTCATACTTTGCGTCCAGCTAACCTGTATTGCATGTGAGCACACATATCTCCGGCCTTTATTTATAAGTATATAACAAATGTTGAACAAATCGGGGTTCAAATGTGCTCGATTAACTGTTTTTGTTCAGCAGTATTATAAATGTTCAAAAAAATAAAATCTACACTACTTTTCCACAATATGTAGGCTAAAGTTCTTTATCCATATTCAAATAAAGAAGCATTCCTGTCTAGTGTACCTAGGAATATATCCTCTCTTTAATCTAATGGAACAACTTATGGGGTAATAAACAATGGGGTAATAAACCCCATTTTTATTGTTATAGCACTGTTAACCCTTTGTAGCTCAAGAGGAGTAGCTTTTTGTCCACAGTTTTTTAAAGGAGGAGAAAATCTACAAAAATAAAATGTTATGTAGTTCATCTTCCATGATTATGTCAGAAAAATGTTGAATTTAATGAAACAACATTTATAAAACTGTTATTGAAATTGGACTTTACTTATTTATGTGAAAAGTTTTTCTGGACATTAATTAACCCACCCTTGGTCCAACATACAATAACCACATTTTGTAATATAATGGTACTATCATGCACTTGTATTCATGTTATTATATCGACAATAATGTTCTCATACTGCATCACATCAGTTTACTAATTACACTAGTTCTCATACTGCGAGAAGAACCTGATATGTTATTATTGGAGGCAACAGAAAAATTTTGTGTCTCAGTAGTAGTTTAACTATTGATTGTGTCTGAATTGCAGTTAGAAAGTAATTATAGCTCTCCAAAGACATGGTTCTTGTATTATGGCAAATTCCAAATCCTACCTCATTATTTAACTAATTAAAACACTTGCAGTAATACTATGTTGCAAGTTAGCCTGAATTAAAAAACAAATCTTGTAGCTTAACTTATTATCCACGTCAATCTTTTCTTCTAGAGGCCAGTTCTCCTATTGGTTATTCAAAGGCAGGTCTGGCCAGCATGTAGGTAGTCCGCTGAGTACACCAACCAAGTCCTAGCAATCAACTACCTGCCAGTGTCATCAGTATCCATTTAGGTCCAAGTTTAAGAGCTTATGGGCTGCGAATCCACTCCTGAGTCAACCCCCCCCTCCCCCCCACTGCAGAAGTTCATGTATAGA
Organism: Tenodera sinensis; assembly: GCA_030765045.1. NCBI lineage: Eukaryota > Metazoa > Arthropoda > Insecta > Mantodea > Mantidae > Tenodera > Tenodera sinensis. Next base: position 42,958,972 of record CM060964.1, on the reverse strand, counting down.
TTCTATATGAAATTGAAGTGTACTTCAGATAATTTTAATAAAAGGTAAACAATTATAGACAAAAACTTACCTTACAGAAAGCATAGATCTGCTTAAAATGCATAATTTATTTTGAGTAACATTTTTTAATAGCATGGGTGATTTCCGAGATATCGGTGACTATTCATTTGAATTTTTTTTTAAAAAGTCTCATTTTAAAATGCTGTCAATATTCAGTTGTTTTTCATATCATGGAAGCAGTGTGGGATTTCAGGGTCAGTGTATAGTGACCAGCTTTGAAACATTTGGTTACCACTTCAGTTTCTTGTTTTCTTCTTGTACCTACAACAAAATGTAAAATGAAATTAATTCTGTAAACATTTACTCCATTAAACATAAAATAGATTGGAAAAAAAGCTTTTGCATGAATAGTTTGTAGAAGTGCTGTACAGAAATAAATGAAAGTGGGTTCAGAAAGTCATGTGAATGTAACAAATAATAGGTATTGTTTTAAATTTAGTTCGTATGATCATTTTAGTTGCAGCAAACCACCCAGTCACTCTGGGATACTTTTCTGTAACTATAATTATCTCTCATATATGACACTTTTCCATGCTCTTTTTGCCTGCTTTCTAAAACAAAACTCCTCCTCAACTTCTATCTGGAATTCCTTGATTTTAGTCAGAATGTGATGGTTTTTATTTTGATAAGAATTAAGGTAAACTATAATATAAGCCTGAACACACTTATAGCCAAAGATTTCATAATATTGCCCTGAAGATTGGGTGGTAAAAAGTAATAACAGAATAAATATAAATGTAATAGTTTCATTTATTTTCCTTACATGTAAATGGTTGCAGAGCTAATCTGAACTGAAAATCAAATCACACCTAGGTTGTTATACTGCTGTTGCTCAGAGTTGCTCTCTGATTTGCTTATAATAAGCATGACTAGTATGAAAATATGTATAAAACTGAAGAATTTTATCTAATTTAGAATATCTCTTTAATTTCAGGTATACCCATTGTGTATATACTTGTCACAGTGCCAGCTTTAATGCCATGGGACCAGATTGACTCAAGATTTCTACCTTGGTGCCATATTGTTGGTGCAGTTAGTCCATGGATTGGCAGCTTTGTGTATCATTTATTTATGAACCTCAACAAAGGCGAAGTAATCTATTACAAGCTATTACAACTCGACATGTTAGGAATTTGGATCAGTCAAAGTTTTGGTACGTTAAAATTATATGAACTATTTTTATTGCATTTGTTTAGCAGCATATTTTTGGTAGTACTGCATATTTAGAACATAATTTCCAAATTTGGAGAGAAACAGTCAAGTAGCACTTTAAACTAAAAAGCACTGGTTTACTGTTACAAAATAACACCAATGCTTTTGAAAACAATATATTATTGTTTTGGTGTGACAAATGATGTAGGCAATGAAGTTTGGATGTGCTGTGCTGGTGTTCAAGAACATCTTGGAACATGAGTCTGTCAGGTCAATTGCCAGATGTCTGGCCATAATGGCAGCTTGGTGCATCTGGTCTAACTGTGAGTGCAGCCATGTATTCATGCATCAGTATTCCACTAGTGTTAACTCTGGACACCCTCAACAGCAAAGGCCAGAGGGGCCATGAGACCCCATGTATTCATGCATCAGTATTACACTAGTCTTAATCCTGGACACCCTCACCAGCAAGGGTCAAGGGGGCCATGAGACCCCATGTATTCATGCGTCGGTACTCCACTAGTCTTTATCCTGGACACCCTCACCAGCAAAGGCCAGAGGAGCCATGAGACCCCATATATTCATGCGTCGGTACTCCACTGGTCTTAAGCCTGCACACTCTTACCAGCAAAGGCCAGAGGGGCCATGAGACCCCATGTATTCATGCATCAGTATTCCACTAGTCTTATTCCTGGACACCCTCACCAGCAAAGGCCAGAGGAGCCATGAGACCCCATGTATTCATGCGTCGGTACTCCACTGGTCTTAAGCCTGCACACCCTTACCAGCAAAGGCCAGAGGAGCCATGAGACCCCATGTATTCATGCGTCGGTACTCCACTGGTCTTAAGCCTGGACACCCTCACCAGCAAAGGCCAGAGGGGCTGTGAGACCCTGTGTATTTATGCATCAGTATTCCACTAGTCTTAATCCTGGACACCCTCACCAGCAAAGGCCAGAGGAGCCATGAGACCCCATGTATTCATGCGTCGGTACTCCACTAGTCTTTATCCTGGACACCCTCACCAGCAAAGGCCAGAGGAGCCATGAGACCCCATGTATTCATGCGTCGGTATTCCACTAGTCTTAATCCTGGACACCCTCACCAGCAAAGGCCAGAGGAGCCATGAGACCCCATGTATTCATGCGTCAGTACTCCACTAGTCTTAATCCTGGACACCCTCACCAGCAAAGGCCAGAGGAGCCATGAGACCCCATGTATTCATGCGTCGGTACTCCACTAGTCTTTATCCTGGACACCCTCACCAGCAAAGGCCAGAGGAGCCATGAGACCCCATGTATTCATGCATCAGTATTACACTAGTCTTAATCCTGGACACCATCGCCAGCAAAGGCCAGAGGGGCCATGAGACCCCATGTAGTATTCATGGGTAGGTACTCCAATAGTCTTAATCCTGGATACCCTCACCAGCAAAGGCCAGAGGGGCCATGAGACCCCATGTATTCATGCGTAGGTACTCCACTAGTCTTAATCCTGGACACCCTCACCAGCAAAGGCCAGAGGAGCCATGAGACCCCATGTATTCATGCGTCGGTATTCCACTAGTCTTAATCCTGGACACCCTCACCAGTAAAGGCCAGAGGAGCCATGAGACCCCATGTATTCTTGCGTAGGTACTCCACTAGTCTTAATCCTGGACACCCTTACCAGCGAAGGCCAGAGGGGTTGTGAGAACTCCACAACTATCCTTTCCTGGAGTAAGCGGCAAACTCCAGAAATAATGGCACTGAAGTGGCCACATCAACCTGAGGGTTAAGCCAATGTAGGTGGGTTGCATATGTGGAGTTTGTACAATCAAGTTTGAGAGATTGGTAGTATGTGAGGCCGCTGCATGTCCATTGTTGGATGCAGGAGTCGGGGCGGACTTGTTTCCCATTGTCTAACTCAGTATGTGTTTCTGAGTTCCACTTTTTCGAGCCAAACAGATCTGCATTACATATGGGCGGGGGAATTAGGTGGCATTTTACCAGGTACTGCCTAAGTATCCTATTGTTAGTGGGAATGCATTATGAAAGCTGCACCTTATGAGTGTTAAAGTCAAGTCTGGGCCCTGGGTGTTACTAGGTGCTGTGGTGGCTAGCGGACATTTTAGGTGATGCACCACAACTAATAAGCATAACAAAGCATAGAATCTACTAAGAGAGATTTACCCTGCTGCATTACAAAAGAGACATTTTCATTTATCTTGGAAAAATAGTAGATTTTAATACCAGTTTTGAACTTTGTGTTTGACATAAAATTTGAACTACACATTTAATGTTTACTAAAATAAATGTCACCTTTGCTTAAATTTCTCATATATTTCACATCTTTGTTAATAGCTTGGCTACGTACTCTTGATTAGAAAATCCAGCACTAAAAGTAAATACCTATATACCTATAATGGAACAACATATTTAAAGAATACTATGTCTGGGACCTCACCTTTTCTTTGGGTCCAGTTACATTATGGTAAAATGTAATCATTAAGGGATGCAACAAACACTATCTGCTCTATTATTATAAATGAAGTCAATTCCTTGATCCCCTTCTCACTAAGCATTCAAGTTTACTCTTATCTAATAGTATTGAGTTTTCTTTTGTTATTTTGTTTGGTTTTCTCCAAAGGTAAATTTCTCCAGAATGAATAGATTGTGCTTTCCATAGAACTTATTAGGTTTGTTCCAAAATGATAAAGAATTAATTCTAAATTATCTGAGTATGCACAGTAGCTAAATGGTATTCCAACGGACCAGAGAATCAATTCAAAACCGGTTCTGTTATTCTAAATTGCTGTTCCAACAAATTTGGAAACTAGTTTGGAACTAACAAAATTGGTTCTTGATCAAAGGTAGAAACCAAACATTTTGGAGATGTGTAAATCGCATAGTCTACTATGCATGCTCCAATTATTCAGAATCGATTGGAAGAGAGAGTACAGCAAACGTGATGTACTCTCTATGTTCAGCAGAAAATGCTATATTACCTAGATAAATCTTTCTACTGGTTTGTTTTCTTTTAGTTTGGAATGCGATCAAAACTGCTTGTTGGAACAAACCAATTAAGTCAGTTGTGTATTATTTTTTCCAATAATTTACCTATACTGTTCAATAAACTGAATGACTTGTAATGGCTTGGTCTGGATTTGCTTTTGCATTGTTTTGGGAAGTGAAGTACATGCAGTGGCTTCCATCTTTCTGGGAAATATCCATGCGTTAAGAGGTAGTTGAATATTGCCTCGAGGAGATTTAGCTCTTCATTCGGTAAGTTCTGAAGTGCTATATTAAGTATTTTATCTAGTGCCGGTGCCTTACTTTATCACAAATGCCTTGTTTTCTTCTTCTTTTTTGAAAGGGGTATGATAGAAATGCTAGAGATTAAGAGTGGCTTATTTTGCCAGATAAGAAATTGGGGTGGGAGTCGTATTATATTTATTTGTATAGCTGGTGATTAAGTATTAGGTGCACAATATATGCAGCCCAGTATAAGTACCTGCATAAGTTCAGCAATGTATGAATGCTGCCTTCCAAAGGAAGGGAGCAGCTGAAGTTTCCGACTATGCTGCAGCTATGACCAAGGCCCTGATTGTAGCACCAGGGATTTGACATGGACTTAATCGGAAGACGTTGCTCGTGTGAGTCTGCTTGTAGCTTCTGCAGCAAGTGTTGATATGGGCAGCAGATGTGGTTTGGTGATGATGCCTTGGAGATGTTTTTTAATTTGATGTGTGATGCGCCTAGTACGGAGTGTGACATCCATTGTCTCTAGCTGGAATGGACGAACTTCAATGAAGCGCTGGTGTGATGATGTGGAGGCGACGATGGGGGCTTTCAGTCATGGAGTGCTTCTATCCTGTTAAGATTGTGAAGCTGAGGTTCAAAATACAGCTTGATGACCACTGCAGAGATACTGGTAAGAATGGCTTTGGCGGTATCCAGATGAGAGCTGTTAATGAGGACCTCGTATTGTACTACATTTGTGGCAGCAGTGTTATTTAGCGCTTCCTCAGTGGTGGCCAAATAGGAGCTGATGTTTATGATCGCTGCACGAAGGTCCTGGACAGTTTCACAAATGGCGTAGTCAGCAGAGCTGGCTGGTCTAACCAGGAAAAAGTACAAATCAGCAGGGGAATTTAATGTCGTACTGGCAAGTTGGCCATGGTAGCTTAGTGGTTAAAGCAGCCCCTCGATAAGTGGAAGATCTGTGGTTCAAATCCCGGCTATGGCATTGAATTTTTCAGTCCTGATTCCACCTCTTAAACATTGCCCACACACGGCTTGTATGTTTAAAAGCACCAGCAGTAAGCTTGTTGGCATTAATAAATAGTAATTACACAAACCAATTTTACGTGAAAATTAAAGTAGATGAGCAATTTCATCGTAATCAGTTAATAAAATATCCAATCTGGTGTCTAACTTGTGCTTATTGCAATTGCAATTACATGAGAAAACACAACCTTCTTTCAGCTACTTCAGTATGCACTGCTAGCAGCCTTTCATGCGTACGTAAGAAAGCACAGCCTTCTTTCAGCAGCTTCAGAATACTTTGCCACTTACATTCATATCCACATAAGAAATCACAGTCTTCTTTCACCTATTTCTGTATACACAATCTGCAGCACTGCACTCACCAAATACTGTATACAGCATGAATGATGTAAATCGCCGAATTCTTGTTTTCTGCTTGCTTCGTCATTCATCAGAAACATTTGTAAAGTTATTTGAGGCATCTTCACCCTTGGTGACAAACGAGTGGCTCCGATCCAATGTGCAGCCTGTTAGAACACCCAACACATAATTAATGGTTCTGCTATTGGTAATGGATCTACATAGAGTAGTGGTTGTTGCTCCCACAGTCACAATTTCTGATGAGAGATCCTATCTGAATGAATATTAGTAGCTGCAATTCTTCAATATGGGAGTGATAGCAATTCAAATTTAAAGAGAGCAGCTCTCTACTCTGAGTATCCATTTTACTCTGCACTGGAATTTGTATTTCACTTCCTGAAAACTGAAGACTGCAGTTGTCAAACTGAAGAGCACTCTGCATCACTGAGGAAATATTTGGTTTTCAACTTTTGTGGCCATTTCACCGGCGACAGGGGTGGCATACTACTCTGTCCTTGTATGTCTTGGAGGGACTTGCAGGCAATGTATTTGGAACCACAGTAAAAGTACTGACAGTAACGGACACGGTGACGGGCACGGAGACGGTGAGGGTGACGGAAACGCACACAGTGACGGACACGGTGACAGTGACGTACACGGTGACGGTGACGGACACGCACAGATGTGATGGACACGCACACAGTGACGGACACGGACACGGTGACGGGCATGGTGACAATGATGTTGACGGACACGGTGACGGTGGTGGACAAGTTGACGGTGACGGGACGGGCACGTACACGGTGACGGACACGTACACGGTTATGGGCACGGTGACGGAAATGGAGACGGACACGGGCAGCGTAACGGACACAGAGACGCTGACGGACACGGTGACGTTGATGGACACGGCGACGGACACAGTGACGATGATGTTGACGGACACGGTGACTATGGCGGATCTGGTGACGGTGACGGACAAGGTGAAGGACACGGTGACCAACAGTGCGATGGACACGGTGACGGACACCGTAGCGGTGACGGACACGGAAACGGTAAGAGACACGGTGACGGACACGGTGATGGACACAGTGATGGACACTGACACGGTGGCGATGACGGACACGGTGACCGAAATGCACCCGGACACGGTGACGGTGGCGGTGACGGACGCGATGGTGGGCACGGTGACGGAAATTCAGACGGACACGGGCATCGTGATGGACACCGTGACGGTGACGGACACGATGATGGACACTGACAAGGTGACGGACACGGTGACGGTGACGGACATGGTGACTATGACGGACACGGTGACGCAAATGCAGACGGACACGGACAGCGTTACGGATACGGTGACGGACAAGGACTCGGTGACGGTGACGGACATGGTAGGGACACGGACACGGTGACGGACAGGGTACGGTGGCGGTGACGGACATGGTGACGGACACAGAGACGGTGATGGACAGGGCGACGGGTACGGTGACGGATACGGTGACGGATATGCACACGATAACGGTCACGGTGACTATGATGGACATAGTGACGGTGACTGACACGGTCACGGTGACGGACATGTTAGGGACACGGTGATGGACACGGGTAAGTTCGCGGTGACGGACACGGTGGCGAACACGGTGACGGTGATGGACACGGAGAGTGTGACGGTAACGGACAGGGTGACGATGACGGACACGGTGACGGTGAAGGACACGGTGACAGTTGGGTGAACTGTAAGTTTAATAGTCGGCTTACACTTAGTAGGTATAATCCTGAGCTGAAGTATCCAAAGTATAGGAGATCATGTGTTTGGTAGACTATGTTCACTAGTCTGGCAGTGCAAAAGAACAGATTTGAAGTCTAGGCTTTTGGGGCAAGACTGGTGCAATAACTAGATTTATGGTGGAAGATTGACTAGATTGGTTAATATTCCCATAGGTTGGATAATCTCAACAATATAGTGAACTTATACTGTTTTGGGCCTCTGAGTAAGATAACTTGTAGGTTACCCGAAGAATTGAATCTGCTTTTCGATTTGCCACTAGGGATAGTCTTTACAACTAGAAGCATGGGCACCATTGCAGTTAACTTATTGGAGCGGAACACTACATACAATAGATTTGTGAGCCATCTGACCACATAGCTTACACATTTGAGGTTCAGATCAAAAATGTTAGGACATTTGACCATGTGTCTGACATTTAAATTACCGAATGGGATTTGGTACACATGGTCGAACACAGAGGTTGAAAATACCAATTTAAATTAACTCTGGAATATATTCTCTTTTGAAAGTCTAAATGAGGGTGGGAATGGGGACTAAGTGACCTACCACCTTGCATTTTATGTGATAAAATATCTGTCATACCATCCAACTCCAAAAAGAACTTCAGATCGTTGTCTAACTCAATGCATGGCAACACTCTTAAATAAATTCAAGGTTAGTTGCATATTAACTCTGACAGAAATACCAACTATTAATTTCAGCAACATCAACAAGTCCATCTGTTTATCACAAAATGTTCCATCGCCCTATCGACTTACTGTTTGCAGTGGCTTAAGAGTGCGGGCCAAACTTAAATTATGCTGGTCTTTCCTTGTTGTGAAGTTGCCTTGTTTGCCAACAATTATATAGCCACAGTTGTTGGTGTATCCAAACAGCATTTCACCCTGGAAGTTAGACTTGGTGAAGAGGCCAAAATTGACACCATGTTTGTCAATGAGAGGTTGAGGACTGTAGCAGTTTTTTTTATAGTGCTTATGATATTCAAAAGATATCAAAGTGATGAAATCCATTAATAATCAAGAATAACATTATATGTATTATAGGATAGGTTTCGCTAGCAAAGGGTTAAGAATATTGTACCACATGTGAAGTTGATGTCAGTCGGGAAATGCATTACCGGGAGTCATTAGTGAACGTACCCAAACAGATGGCTCATTAAGGTAAACGCGATACAATCAGTTTTGGCAAGGTCTACCACATTAAGAAAAGGAGCCTCCTATTGTATTTTTAAAAAGTATTGGGAACCTGAGGGGTTTTGCCACAGGGCAAAGTCTTCACTTAATTGAAGAGAGGTACATTATAGATGTTTTGGGAAGCTGAAAGTATAGTGACTGACGGACAGTGGGTCAGAGAGACATCGTTACGAACGAGCTATACATGTGAGCAACACGGTGAAAGTTCGATACAGCAGTTTACAATGAATTAGCCGAATACCATTTTTCATAACTAATATACTCATCAACCAGATATACTTATTGTATTCACGACTAATACTTATTCCAACAGTTACGTCAGCCCGCATATTTCTAGCATTTATTTAAAATTGTTCAGCAAGCCTTAAATGTTTAATAAACAAATAAAGTGTTCTACCAAAACTACAATGTCGCTCTCTGTAACCACCACGGATCCCAGAGATTAAGACTTATGTGTGAGCAGCCGTAGGCACCAATAATAAGAAGCAGTCAATTAATCTAGTGACATAAAATTGCTTCAGGACCCGCACTAGGGATAACTCCAAGTTCTGCTGACAAAAGAGTGTGCAGAGTAGAAGGTTAGTTGAGATTGTAAGACCTCTGTCCGGAACCATCATATAGGGTAAAGGACACCAATAGCCTCACGGTCTGTGCCGACCCAAGGACCTCCTCTAAGCCTAGAACACCTGTAGGAGAATTATGCTGAGACCATCACCACTGATGCCCAGTAAGCCTTACATATACTATGAGGATGTTCATGTATGATAGTAGGGGATCAGCACCTGAACTTATAAGAAGGCGCACTGAGAAGAGTCCAAGCAACCATTATTCAAGAGACCTCTGAATAGCACACAAGTTGCAGTTCAGCACGTGGGAGAGGACCATGGAGATTGGAAAAAACCCCTGTTGTTCAGACAGGAGTAAGTAAATCTAAGTAGCTGATCTAGAATAATGGAGAACCATAAACCTAGAAGACAAAGGTGAAGCAAGTATAAATATATGTGGTATTAAGTGAAAAAGAGGGAAATTTTGTCATACACAATCCGGATATACAGGGTGTCCCATTTGAATCGCCCTATTTTCATTTTGTGGTGGTAAATTAATATATGTATATTTCTTTCTTCTCCAGATGTCATATTGTAGATGAAACACAGGAGTTTTGTTAGAAAGTTTTTGATTTCAAAAATCTCGCCAGGTGTGGTGGTGGCAGCAGGAACAGTGAAATGGTGACCGATGCAGAAAAGGCGCAGGTAGTGTGGTGGTATGCGGAACTTGGTTCCATTGTTGCAGTGCAATGATGATTCCACCAGGAATACAAGAGAGATCCCCTCATGCGAAAACAATTCGAGTATGGAAACAGCATTTTCTGGAGACTGGTTCAGTGGCTAAAAAGCATGGTGGTGGTCCACAACGTCTGCCAGAAGACAATGTGCAGCAAATTGCTGAAACATTTCAAAGAAGTCCACGTAAGTCCTTCGCAGAGCCACGCAGGAACTGGCAGTACCAAAATCAACTGTCCATAGAGTTATGCGATGTTTGCAGTTGTACATGTACAAATTGCAAATCCTGCAAGCACTGAAACCCACAGATAAACCACAAAGAGCGGCATTTGCTACAGATATGTTGGAACACGTTGACAGTGATCCCAACTTTCTGACAAAGATTATGTTCTGTGATGAGGCCACATTTCACATGTCAGGTAACCTCAGTTGACATAATGTAAGAATCTGGGGGTCAGAACCTCCTCGCGTGGTCATTGAGTTTGAGAGAGACAGCCCTAAAGTTAATGTGTGGCGTGGACTCATGCAAGATGGTACAATTGTAGGAGCGTTCTTCTTTGCTGAAGGTACTGTAATGGATATTACATATCTGGATATGTTGGAGTAGTTTGTCTTCCCACAAATTCGGCATAGACATCTTCATATCCTTTTTCAACAAGATGGTGCACCTCCTCACTGATTTAGAGAGGTGAGGGACACACTGTATCATGAGTTTCCTGGTAGATGGATAGGTGTATGCGACAAAAGTATCGGCTATTCGCCAACTGCGTGAGTGCATTCGGATAGCTGTTGCAACCGTCACTCCTGAAATGCTTCAACGCACATGGGTGGAGCTCGACCATCGCCTGGATATCCTTTGTTTAGTTCATTTCAATATCTCAAATAGTTTGGCAGAAATACTGAAGTGAAAATAGGGCGATTCAATTGGGACACCTGTACATCGGAAAAAACATATACCCAACAAAAGAATGAGAAAATAATTTTAATCATAACAAAGGGAAGATAAATCAGAAAAGAAGTATGAAGTAAGATACTCATACTGTAGGGGTGTACAAACATCGAAGGAGGAAGTGACCAAAGCAGATCTAAGAGTAAGAGGGAAGATAGAAGTCAAATGAGAGTTAGACTTGTCAGACTCTGTTGAGGTTCCAGTTGTCACCATTCATTTACAACATCCCTGGATGGTCAACTAAATAGTTTCATAGTTCCATTAGTGCACATATTTTGTAATGGTGGTACCCTCATTGACAAATATTTCTGTTGCACATAAGATAAGGAGGATTACATTGGGATCTTCACTTAAATCCTCAGTATCTCGGTACAGCAAATATCCTGTTTCGAAGTCATCTTTGAGAAGAGCATACCCAAACATCATGTGATTTGGCTGTGAACGGCATTCTTCAATCATGCAGTGAACACCTCTTTTAATACCAAAGTCTGCATGATTAGTGCTAATACTCATTTATGTGGTTGCTACATCTCTGAATTCACAGATGAGACCTTTCACTTCAAGGACATAGGTATATATAAATACTTGGGGATGAATAGGCAAACCAATAATCATTCCATTATCTTCTCGTTTCTTTAATGTTTCTGTGAACCAGCACAAGAAACAGCAACCGACTGACATATTTTCCTGTTTGAAACAACACTATTGTTCACAGGGACTTAAATTATCAATGACATCCAAGATCAAGATTGACACTTCACACCTACCCCTGGGTTATATACTGGTATATACGGTTTTACTTGATCAGGCCTTTCTTACTTTAAGTGGTGCTATCTAAGTAGCATTTGCTAGAAATGTCTGCAAATTCCAAAACTATCTAAAAATTAAATTATACCTATGCAAGAATTAGAATTTACAGATAATTGTGTGTACATGTTACCTGTTAAGTTATCAATGAGCAACATACTAGTTTGATAAATATTTGCATTAGAAACAAGCAATTCTTTATGTTCTGAAATACATGAAGGAGCTAATTCTGCTCGTTATTATGTTTAGTTGTTTCCGCAAATAACAAATGATACTAAATATTACTGAGACAAAGAATTTTAGAATGAAACACAATGTATGGCTATGCTTAGAGTAGCTATTTTTCTACCTAAAACAATTTACAAGTGTCTTAATCCATGCAACCTTATATCATACCATTTGAAATATTTCAAACACAATGCTCATCTTTTTTGTTTATTTAGCTGCTAAGCCATTTAACTTATTTAATCACATATTTGGACATTTTTACATTTATTTTTCTCACTAATTCTTTAGTCTGTTTTTTTGTCATCTATTGCCTTATTCATTATTTCTTCTCCTTTCTCTTTCTTTCAATTTGTTATGATCGTTTGTTTATCTGGTATCATATACACTGAGGAAACTGAAGAGGGTTATTCTAAATATAGGACAGTGTTTCAAAATTCCAAATTCTCAAATTAGCCTACTGAATACTAGAAAGAAAAGAGATATTGTGGTCCTATTGTAACCAACTTTATAGGCATGTAGCCCCTAAGAATCCTGCTTGGTGCAATCCTCGGCTGAAGACCAAACTAGCTGGCGATCCTGGTGGTGTCATGGTTACATGAAAGTTAGGCTAGCAGGAACAGTGGCAGTAGTGTAAAGTGGCAGAACAGTTATTCAACAAGATAGTCTGCGATTGTCTTCGCCTCCTGGTTAGGGATGGCGTACACTTCCGGCCACTTGGTGTAGTAGTCCATGACCACCAGCAGATGTTTGTTGCTCCTGTTGGGGACAGAATGGTTTGGCTACGTCATTGGCAGTATGCTTGAATGGTGCTCCCAAGCTATACTGCCGCATGCGGCCCTGGGTCCTGGTCTGCCGACTGCAACTTGCCACACACACATGATGGTGGCAGCACCATCTTTTAGCATCTGCTCGTAGACTCAAACAGTAGCACCTCTGTCACAAATTGTGGGTCGTACGGTTGGGTCCAAGATGCCCTCTGGATGAACCCGAATGTAGCTCCTCCAGGATCTCCATAAGCATACTCTGAGAAAGTATCAGCTGCTGTCTCTGGGACTTTCCATTAGGTGACTCCCAGACAGGTACAACACACCGTCTTTGATCCTCGGCAAGTCCCATTGTGCCCAGTAGGACCTAAACTTGCTACTCTTGGGTGCAACGTACTCCCAACTCGACCGGGTTCGTGCTCCCATTTCTCGTAAGAGGGGCCCTAAATGGGTGTCCACCAGCTGCTCCCACCTCAGACCTGCTCTATCCCATCCACCTGCAGGCACCACTGAAATCATGCAGACAGCTGTGGCACTCTCCTTATCTTTCACCCTGTTGCGGTGGCCACACTCCTCCGGGCGAGGTCTTCTCAACAAGGCATCCACATTGGAGTGGCTCCTTCTCTTCCGATGTTACGGGGTGACGTTGTACTCCTGGAGTCTCTGGATTCAGCGGGCTACCTGACCCTCCAGGTCCTTGAAACTCAAAAGCCAGGAGAGGGCTGAGTGGCCAGTCCTTGAAACTCAAAAGCCAGGAGAGGGCTGAGTGGTCAGTCCTCAAATAAAATGGCCGACCGTATAAATACTTATGGAAAAGCTCCAGAGACTTTACTGCTGCCAGCAGCTCACGACGGGTAACGCAGCAGTTCTCAACCTTGGAAAGCGTCTTGCTATAGCAGACTATCACTCGCTGTTGTCAGCTTTGGATCTGGGATGGTAACCTACAATTCCGCTGTCGCTAGCATTAATGTACCTCATGAAATCGCAGTCCGATTGTGGGAGACTTAAAACAGGAGCCCTGCAAAGCGCTGACTTCAGTGCCTGGAACGTGCCCTCGGCCTCTTCCGTGCCCGCCTCACGTGATGGTTAGCGTGTCTGCCTCATAGTCAAGAGGTCGCGAGTTCGAATCTCGCTTAGGGTAAGTTATCCGGATAAGGTCTTCTTACGAGGGTTTCCCTTACCCTGAGAAGGCGAATGTAGGGTAACTTAAAAGCTCCATGGATCTCGGGCTCACTTGAGCATCTTTTCACCGTCCGATATGTTATTACGTTGGAGGACGTTAATTAAAAAAAGGGGGGCCTCTTCCGTCCCTATATAAGACCAATGTTCTTCCGTCAGACGTGTGAGGGGCTTCGCGATGTTGGAGAAGCCTCTGACGAACCGGAAGTAGTAGCTGAACAGCTACACGAGCATATTTCACAGGAGCAACTATAATTATTGTAGTACCGACAAAAATTAAAATTTTCAGTTGACTTGCAACAATATATGGTGCAAAGATAATTTATTATAAAAATATTGAAGACCGAGAAAAAAGATCTTCTGAATATGGATTTGAGGCTATTAGATCCCAGAAACCTGTGCGTCTATCGTTTATCGTTCGGGCGAGGCCAGTCTCTCACAGCTTGAGCCTTCTCCGGATGCATGGCTAACCCTGACGGTGAAACCATGTGGCCCAAGTAGTGAACCTTCTTACTGAACGGCTGGCACATCTTCGCGTTCAGCTTCAGATTGGCGAACTGTAATCTCCGTAACACCTTGCTCAAGTTTTCCGGATGATTTTCAAGGGTGCTATCATCACTATGATGTCATTCAGATATATAAGGCAGACCCCTCATCACCGACTCAATGAGGCGCTGGAAGTAGGCTGGCATGTTACAGAGGCCAAAGGGCAAAACTGTGAATTTCCAGAGCCCTTGGCCTGTGGAAAATGCGGTCTTCTAATTGTCTTTGGTGTCTAGAGCCACCTGCCAGTATCCCGATTTTAAGTCCAACGTTGTGAACCACTAGGCACCAACAAGAATATCCAAAGTGTCGTCAATCCGGGGTAAGGGAAACCAGTCCTTTCGGGTGACAGAATTCAGCTTCCAGTAATCCATGTAGAAGCGAAGCTCGCCGTTGTTCTTCTTCTTTTTCTTCTTCCTCCTCTTCTTTTTCTTCTTCTTTTGTTTCTTTTTCTTCTTCACCAGTACTATAGGGAACGCCAAGGACTGTCGGACTCTTCAATGATCCCCCTAGATTTCATGTCCTGCAGCATGTCCGTACCTCCGCCTTTTTTGCGACAGGGACACGTCTTGGTGCTTTCGGATAGATCGGGCGTCTCCGGTGCCGATGTGGTGAAGCACTCGGTTGGTGCGCCCGTAATCGCCGTTGTCTTGGCTGAAAGACTGACTGATAACATCAAAGTAGATGTAGGACTCTCTCCAGTTGCTCACAGGTCAGACGGTCGGCCGCCGTCTTCATCAAGTTTTCACCCGAGCCCCTAAGTTTCGTGAAGGGGCTGGCCTCACAAGTCCGTCACACGATGTCACACTCACAACCGGCTCGTACTTCCCCAGCTCCGTCCCGGCTTGTATATTCCGGTCACAGTCCGAAGGATTCAGTGGCCTTTCAGGCACTTCCTTCCGACAGGGCAACAACGCCCTGAGAACCCATAATCTGTCCAAGGGCGTCTTCCGCTTCAGCATCAGATTTACCTGAACAACCAACTTATTTCTCGCGGGCGTTCTTCGTCAGGGCCACCGTGCACATCTCTCGCTGCTCTTTTGGACTCCGAAGCGTCACCTTATCTTGACCGAGTCGCAAGACCCTCCTGCCAACGTTTACCATCGCGTAGTAGCACCTCAGGGCGTCCAATCCTAGTATCACCTCGGCCAACCTCGCGACGAACACCCCATAACTTACAACGTCCCGCTCCGAAGTCAATTGTAGTCAGGCCTCCTCCATAGGCAAGATGCCTCCGGATGCCGTCACTATCTGGTAGGGCCCCTCTGGTTTCCTCGACGGCAAGCCCTTCGTCTCACCAGGTCGGATCACGGTCATAGCTGCACCTGTGTTCGCCAATATTTGCTACCGCTTCCCCCGTACCCACCCTACCGCGATGCGTCTGTCAGCCGTCCTCCCACACAAGGGACGCAGCGCCACTCAAGGGGTCGGCGATGACGGCGATGATGTGCCCTTCGTCATCCTGGTGTTCACTCGTTTTCTGCTAGCTCGTCGGACGGATGTGGATAATCCTTCATTAGATGTCCTCACTGGCCACACCTCAGCACACTCCACTGAAAGATCTGTGTCGTCGTCCTTCGGTTGGTCCTCCTTCCCCGCCGTATCGAATGGTGCTGGTCTTCGAGGTCGGGGTGGTTGTTACCTTGGCCGCCTCTAACCTCAGCGTGGCCTTCAGAGCATTGAGGTTGGTCTTGTAGTCGCCAAGCATCAGACGCTGATGTATTTCGGCGTCACGCATCCCGTCGACGAAGGAGTAGGCAGCTTCCTGGCACACGCATCCGGCCAAGAAGTTCGCCAGAGCCTTGTTCATCAGTTGTTCAATGACCAGGGTGAACTCCTGCAGCATCTACCCTGGCTGTTTCAGCCTCGACTTGAGCTGGCAGAGTCGGTCTAGGTGGCTCAGTTGGTTAGACGCTAGCCTACTGATCCCAAGGTCGCGGTTCAAGCCCGGCCCAGGCCGATGGTTTTTAAGTGTGCTTAAAAACGACAGCTCCATGTCAGTAGATTTACTGGCATGTAAAAGAACTCCTGCGGGACGAAATTCCGGCACACCGGCGACGCTGATGTGATCCTGGCAATTGACAGCGTCGTTAAACAACAAAATAATTTAATTTAATTTTGAGCTGGCAGCGATAGACTGCAGCCAGACGATGATCCTCAAACCGGTTTTCTAAAGCCTTCCATATGTCGCCGATGTTGAAATCGTGTTCAGTACTTCTGCTGCCTGACCTTGGACACTAGCTATCAGTTGTGGGGCTTCTTCCGCTGACCATTGGTTATGGGTGGTGACGGCGGCAAACTGTCGGCGGAAGCTTTGAAAATTTGACATCCCGTCGTACTTAGGTGGCTTGGCTAGTTGCTTGTCAATCATCACCAATACCTCTATCTTCATCTTGGGCATTTTTGTCTTAATTTCTTCCCTTATAATCTTCATCTTTGCCTCGATCTTCTCTGTGTTTGAGTTCATTGTTGTCATTTCACTTCCCAACTTGTCAATCCGAGATTCCATTTTACACATTCCAGATTTAATATCTTCCATGCTGGAGTTTACATTATATAATAATGTAAACTAATAATAATAATAATAATAATAATAATAATAATAATAATAATAATAATAATAATAATAATAATAATAATAATAATAATAATAATAATAATAATAATAATAATAATAATAATAATAATAATAATAATAATAATAATAATAATAATAATAATAATAATAATAATAATAATACTAATAATAATAATAATAATAATAATAATAATACTAATAATAATAATAATAATAATAATAATAATAATAATAATAATAATAATAATAATAATAATAATAATAATAATAATAATAATAATAATAATAATAATAATAATACTAATACTAATACTAATACTAATACTAATACTAATACTAATACTAATACTAATACTAATACTAATACTAATACTAATACTAATACTAATACTAATACTAATACTAATACTAATACTAATACTAATACTAATACTAATACTAATACTAATACTAATACTAATAATAATAATAATAATAATAATAATAATAATAATAATAATAATAATAATAATAATAATAATAATAATAATAATAATAATAATAATAATAATAATAATAATAATAATAATAATAATAATAATAATAATAATAATAATAATAATAATAATAATAATAATAATAATAATAATAATAATAATAATAATAATAATAATAATAATAATAATAATAATAATAATAATAATAATAATAATAATAATAATAATAATAATAATAATAATAATAATAATAATAATAATAATAATAATAATAATAATAATAATAATAATAATAATAATAATAATAATAATAATAATAATAATAATAATAATAATAATAATAATAATAATAATAATAATAATAATAATGTGACTTTGTAGGTGTAGTTGTAAAGTAAATACGACAGATGTAGTCGAGATAAAGAAACACTTTTATTTCCGTAAACAGTAACTTTGTACACTCGTTGCAACAACAAGAAAGTCTTTTCCGATTCTCCAACAGCACGGCTCCGAACTCGTAACACAAAGAACTAACTCTTCTCCGTCGGCACAACTCCTCGACCTTCACATACGTCTGACTTGCTCTTCTCACACTTTACCGCTATTTATATCTCCCAGGCACTATTCTGGAAGCTTCAGGAACGTTCACTTATTGCGGCGAGATACAAAGCAGAGAAGGTTCTGGAAGTGTCTATCCTTTTCTCTCTTTCGGCAAGCGCCCCAACAATGCGGCCATGCTCTGTCTCTTTCCTTCGGCTCCGACAATAATGCGATGGGTGACACTGCGGTTGTCGGCAATTAGATGCGGCGGGCGCGGTGACACTGCTCCCTCCTCAGAGCTGGTCGTCCCGACCAGCACTATCACTGCGGCATCTCCCTTGCGCCCCGGCGGACTATCCCATCGAACCTCTTCTCCAGGAGGCACGATCCTAGGTATCGCTGTTGGATAGTGTCCCTTGGTCTGGGTAGGACGACGTATGCCATCCTGCTTCGAAATTCTGCAACAGTACCGCCGGTCTTGACGGTCCCTCGTCCAGTTGCCCTTCTTCCTGGTGTGTTGACGGGCCATCCTGCGCACTTGGAAACGGCTCATTGGGTACCGTGTCCGCCGACCTCTCTGGCGCACCTTCGCAGCCACCTTGCTTCCGATGGGTCCGGCAACAAACCCCACCACATCCGCGCGAGTCGCGTCCACCGCTGCACTCGTGTTCACTCGTGCTCGGCACGGCCTCTCCTGTATCCTGCCGTCCACGATGATGTCCACCATTCTTCCGTTCACGGCACTATGCGTCAGGTGATTGGATGGCTCCGACGGTCCCCCCATGTCACACGCCAAGTCGGTTTTCGCGTGTTGCTCGTTTGCTTGTGCGCTTCCCTGCTGATCGTCCTCCACGTCATATCCTGGTTGGTTACGTACCCGACACACTCCTCCAGAGGATCCCCGACGACGTCCCTGAACTGCCCCTTTGTCTTCCCCGAGACGTACACTTTCGTTATCTGAAACGGGCGCAACTGTCGCCTCGGCCACTAGGTGCTTCCTCCCCGGGTCCGCGCTATTCCGTCTGCCCCTGGCATCCAGTACTTTGACGCTCTCGTCAACTCTTACTACCAGGGCGCCAAGACGTTCCCCGTCGTCCTCCACGACGTCCACATGCTGGCAGAGGTCTTCCACCTTTTCGCCGAGTTCTTCCACGTCTTCCGTCATGCCAATCAGTTCGCCGAGTTGTTCCACGTCTTCCGTCACGCCAATCAGTTCGCCGAGTTGTTCCACGTCTTCCGTCACGCCAATCAGTTCGCCGAGTTGTTCCACGTATTCCGTCACGCCAATCAGCTCGCCGAGTTGTTCCACGTCTTCCGTCACGCCAATTAGTTCGCCGAGTTGTTCCACGTCTTCCCTCACGCCAATCAGTTCGCCGAGTTGTTTCACGTCTTCCCTCACATCATCTGAAACGGGCGCAGCTGTCGCCTCGGCCACTAGGTGCTCCCTCCCCGGCTCCGCGCTATTCCGTCTGCCCCTGGCATCCAGTACTTTGACGCTCTCGTCAACTCTTACTACCAGGGCGCCAAGACGTTCCCCGTCGTCCTCCACGACGTCCACGTGCTGGCAGAGGTCTACCACCTTTTCGCCGAGTTCTTCCACGTCTTCCGTCACGCCAATCAGTTCGCCATCAATTTTCGCCGATAGCTCCGTCTTCATCTCTTTCAGCTCGGCAGCGAGGTTGTCGTTTGCCGTCTTCATCTCTTTCAGCTCGGCAACAAGGTTGTCGTTTCTCGTTTCCATTTTGGCAGCGAGGTTGTCGTATGACGTTTCCATTTTGGCAAATAATTCTTTCATCATTGCCATCATCCTGGTTTCCGAATCTCCCTCCATCTTGGTTCCAACGTTGCAACTTCTAACGACGATGTAACGAAACTAGAAGCAATTCGACGAATCCCACTTCTGACACCAGTGTAACTTTTTGGTTTGGGTTGTAAAGTAAATACGACAGATGTAGTCGAGATAAAGAAACACTTTTATTTCCGTAAACAGTAACTTTGTACACTCGTTGCAACAACAAGAAAGTCTTTTCCGATTCTCCAACAGCACGGCTCCGAACTCGTAACACAAAGAACTAACTCTTCTCCGTCGGCACAACTCCTCGACCTTCACATACGTCTGACTTGCTCTTCTCACACTTTACCGCTATTTATATCTCCCAGGCACTATTCTGGAAGCTTCAGGAACGTTCACTTATTGCGGCGAGATACAAAGCAGAGAAGGTTCTGGAAGTGTCTATCCTTTTCTCTCTTTCGGCAAGCGCCCCAACAATGCGGCCATGCTCTGTCTCTTTCCTTCGGCTCCGACAATAATGCGATGGGTGACACTGCGGTTGTCGGCAATTAGATGCGGCGGGCGCGGTGACAATAATAATAATAACAATAACAACAACAATAATAATAACAACGATAATAACAATAGCAATAATAATAACAATAACAATAATAATAACAACAACAATATTAACAATAACAACAACAACAATAATAATAATAATAATAATAATAATAATAATAATAATAATAATAATAATAATAATAATAATAATAATAATAATAATAATAATAATAATAATGACGATGACGATGACAATAAAATAACAATAACAATAGTAATAGTAATAATAATAATAATAATAATAATAATAATAATAATAATAATAATAATAATAATAATGATGATGATGATGATAATGATAATGATAGTGATAGTGACAGTGACAGTGACAGTGACAGTGACAGTGACAATGATAATGATAATAATAACAATAACAACAATAATAATAACAACAACAATAGCAACAACATTAGCAACAACAATAACAACAATAACAGCAATAACAACAATAGCAACAACAATAACAACAACAATAACAAGAATAACAACATCAATAACAACAATAACAACGACAACAACGACGACAACGATAACGATAACAATAACGATAACAATAACAATAATAACAGTAATAATAGTAATGGTAGTAATAGTAGTAATATTAATAATAGTAATAATAGTAATGGTAGTAATAGTAGTAATAGTAATAATAGCAATAGTAATAACAATAATAATAAATAATAATAATAATAATAATAATAATAATAATAATAATAATAATAATAATAATAATAATAATAATAATAATAATAATAATAATAATAATGATGATGATGATGATGATGATGATGATGATGATGATGATGATGATGATGATGATGATAATGATAGCAATAGCAATAGTAACAGCAACAACAACAACAACAACAACAACAATAATAATAATAATAATAATAATAATAATAATAATAATAATAATAATAATAATAATAATAATAATAATAATAATAATAATAATAATAATAATAATAATAATAATAATAATAATAATAATAATAATAATAATAATAATAATAATAATAATAATAATAATAATAATAATAACAACAATAATAACAATAACAATAACAACAGCAATAACAACAAGAACAATAAGAATAACACCAACACCAACACCAGCACCAACACCAACAGCAACACCAACACCAACACCAACAATAACAATAACAACAACAAGAATAACAATAACGATAACGATAACGATAAGGATAGCGATAGCGATAGTAACAGTAACAGTAACAACAACAAGAACAAGAACAATAACAATAACAATAATAATAGGTAAACTATTTCAGATTTAAAGGGCGATAGGCAAGAGAGCTGAAGGGGAGAAGCTATGCCGGAACTAACAGTGGTTGATGCCACACAGTTCTTTTAAACGTGCTCTTTTGCGATTTTCAGTAGTTCTGTTACTTGTGTTACGCTAAACTTTCGTTTTCGTATGAAGTTCTATTGTCTTGCTATTTCCGACAAACAGCCATTCAATGTTTTAAACTTCGATGTGAAATTTCAGGACAAATACACAATTTCATGTTCGCTGAATAAAACCAACTTGCCAATTTTTTAACGGATATGCGTGTCTCCAGGAATAGCTTAAAAATGTGGTATATTAAAATTACTTATGTTTTAAATTTAATTTCATTAAGGAGTGATATGACGCCCCTAATGCTGAATATTTAGTTTCCATCCTTGCTGCGAGTTCCTTCTGGATTTATAACAATGTTTTCTTTACATTGAGATTACTTTCTTGCAAACCAGTGTAAGAGAAATGTTGGAATTATATTCTCTTTGGGCTTACAAACACATTGCACCTCTCACCTTGTGGACAGATATGAGCCGGCAAGTTGACCTTCGAGACCACCTGGTATAACTAATAGATAAGTCATCCTGGCTTTGGAACCCCGGGGTAATTAACCACAAGTCCCCTGAATCCACATTGACGCCGTGTGGCCTAAAATGGGGAGCCATAGGCGGTTATTCCTGTGGTAGGGGCATAAAGCCGGGGTATGCGTGGTGGACGGTTTACCCATGTGGACAAGCAGTGGAGATCGGAGGGTAGTCCCTCTGACGTACGCCTTGAGGTCGGTCACGGAGGGGTCTTCATGGCATCACAGACCGAGCAGATTTTGGTGTCTTTTATTCTTTAGATGGCAGACTGATGCCGGCGGTTCCGGAAGGGGGTCCAGTGAATAACGTATCCGCGCGAAACCTCTTTATTTGACTCTTTTCTTGTGACATTGGCTTGTGAAGGGAAGACGATTAAGGATATTAGCCCATTTTATATCAAACATGAGGTAGACAGAATATGTGGCCCGGTGAAGAAAACGACGAGAATACGAGACGGTACGCCGTTAATTGAGACCACCACGGCAGACCAGTCCCAGAAAGTTTTGAAAGCGGGTTTGTTGGGATCCTACCCAATTCGGGTAGCCCCACACAAATCGCTTAACACATGTAGGGGAGTTATAGCCACCGCTAGTCTGGACAACCTAACTAATGAGGAGATAGTTACCTGCCTCTCCGAACAGCGTGTGTGCCAAGCCTACCGTCTGACACGAAAGCAGGATGGCAAGGAGCAAGCTCTGCGTACTGTGTTTTTGACGTTCGAAGGCACTCAATTGCCTGAGTATATCTTTTGCGGATACGAACGTGCCGCCGAAACCCATGCGCTGCTTTAGATGCCAGCGGTTCGGTCACATGAGTGTCGGCAGACTTTTTTTCCAAGGGGGGGGGGCACATGTTGGAAGTTTGCAATCAGATAATGTTAAATCATTATTTTACTGTCAAAATTTATCCATGTTCGGTCATAGCAAGATCTCCTGTAATAATCCCGCCATTTGTGAGCATTGTGGTTTACCAGCCCACGAGGACACGTCATGTACACGGAATCCTCTTTGTGTGAACTGTGGAGAGAGCCATCCATCAAACTCGCATCAGTGTTCCACATTTATGGACGAGAAGGCCATACAGGAGTTGCGCGTGAAAGAACGGCTCGCATTTTTGGAAGCGCGTCGCCGCATTGAGTAGTTGAAACCTGCGCCCACCCTAGGTTTCCCGTCAGCAGTCCGTCGCACTCCTGCCCACACTGTGGCCATTCGGAACGTTCCAGTCGCTGATGATGCTGCAACGAGCACTTCTCCACCGTCCCGTGACACACCTGCACCGGCAACCACACCTTGTCCCACTCTTAGATGACAGTATGGAGTTAAATGGGATATATCTGTCTCTATCTAGCGCACACATGTTGCCATTAGCCTCGTCCTTTTCTACCCTCGCGCTGCTGCCAGGTTCCTAATAGCATGGTATAAATATACAGTTGTTATAAATTTCAGATTTGAACACATTATCCTATGCAGAATTTTTTTTCTCTATCAGGTTATATCCTTTTTAGAGTCATTATACATTTCTACAGGCCCCTATTTCTTCAGAAAACGTTTTTTTTCCAATAGAAGTCCGATATTTGCAGTTTCTATGCTCATCACGCACTAACTAACAAACTAACTGCTAGAATGCGTCTATATTTTGTTCTTAGGTAGAGTAAACTATAATGCTATTACCTGCCAACTTTGAACTCTCTATGTTTACTCACTTAAGTGTTATAATTTTTTAAATTAAATATTTTCGGAAAATTTTATGCCTGTGCACTGCAAAAGTTACGCAGTGTGAAACTTTTTTGTTATTGAGTTTACATCAGGGAATCAGCGAGAACAAATGTTGAGGAGGGTTGGAGAAAGTTTTTAAAATAAACCAAAAGGCCGTAACCTATTTCTTTTATCCAGTAAGGAAAACAAAAGGTATTCATCTATTCAGCGTATTCTCGCGCCAGGCCTGACACAGAAGACAGTATAAGGAGCAGCACTAGCATTAGCTCGAAAGAAGTCGTGTGTGTAACTGTGTTGAATCTATGAGCTGTTATTGCGTTATTTGTTTAATATGTTCGTAAATATTTATAGTTATGGAGGGTGAAGCTAGGAAGAGACGATATGTTGGTAAATTAAGAAGTAAGGAACGCCAAATAATTATGAATGTGTTAGATTATTTTTCAAGTAAAATGCGTGTAAGACAGTAAAAGAAACAGCTAAGGCTATCGGGTGCTCAGAAACAGTAGTGTATAGGATTAAAAAGGAAGTAATGAAAGGACCTCTAAGAACGCCATCGAAAAAGAGAGCAAACAGTGCGGGAAATTAAAAAAAAAATACGCTAGTTGAACGCAATATGATGGAATAGTGCAAGGTGGAGTGCGGCGAATTGTTCATTCTTTACTGTTTGCAAATATTCCACCCTAGGTGAATATATTTTGTCACAGCTCAACAGTGATGAGACCCTACCAAATTTCTCAAGGGCCACTCTGAGTCGGTTCTTACATGATTTGGGGTTCGAATATGAAAGAAGGGGTAACAAGTGCATATTAATAGAAAGAGACAATATCGATATCATCAGATGGCGACATAAATATCTAAAAGACATAAAAAGGTTTAGGGACCAGGGGGAAATCAATTGTTTATACAGACGAGTAATTTGTAAATTTGGACCATAGAGTGACAAAGGCGTGGAGGGATACCAAAGTTAAGTGTCCGTCAAGCGGCAATTGAAGGACTAAGTACAGGACTCCGGCCACCTCGGGGTGCGCGGAGAAAGATTCGCAACTAATACATGTTGCAACACTGCGCTCCATTTAACGTGTACTGTCTTCTAAGGGTGGGATGCGCTATAGATCATCCACCGCGCAGACACCCGCTCACCAGCCATCCACAAGCAGTAGCTATACTTGCTGCCTGTCAACGTCAATCGTTCGCGACCTAAACACTGGGAAGAAGTCCCGCTCCCACTCATCGAGCCGCCGAGGATCTTCAGACTTCCGTACATCGACGGAGTCACCAGAGGATGGGGAATTGAACATTCCAGGTCCCAAGTCAGCCAAGGTAAGAATGAAAAAGATAAAGACAAACCACTAATCTTCCTTTACCATTGAAATAATCCAGTGGAACGTTAATGGGTTCCGAGCACGTACTCCGGACATACAGTATCTGATTTTTCAACGCCCTCCATCAATCGTCTATCTGCAAGAAACCCATTTGCAGCCTAATCACGCACTCCACCTTCGTGGTTTTTAGGCATTTAGACATGACTCTGCAGTTGCTCGGCGAGCAAGTGGTGGTGTTGCTATTCTGGTGGCCCATAATATCTCTGGCACCAGTATACCACTTAACACGCCGATACAAGCTGTAGCGGTACATGTAAAGCTGCAGAGCTCCTGTTTCTCTGTTTGTAATGTCTCTCTGCCACCTGTCAGTGTCGTACACGAGAACGATCTTCAGGCTCTCTTGGCACAGATTCCGCCACCGCTTATCTTTCTCGGCGATCTGAATGCCAAGCACACTCACTGGGGCTCCGACACTGACGATGTTCGTGGGTGCCTTGTAACAGACGTTTGCGATATGTCCGGCTTAGTCCTATTAAACACTGGCGTGCCTACGTTCCTATCATCTGCCTATGGTACACAACGCGCTAGACGTTTCTTTTAGTAGCCCGTCACTAGTACCTCTACTTGATTGGTTGGCACTTTCCGACTTATTTGGCAGTGATCATTATCCCATTAACGTTCACCTATCCGTCCAACATTCTGTGTCAACACTATATCCTCAGTGGGTTATTTCCAAGGCTGACTGGGGGAAATTCCGTTCCCTCATTTGCCTCACTGACGTTGGTTTTAGCACCATTGACGAAATTGTGGAGTATTTTACCTGTTCTATCCTTCTTGCTGCGGATTCCAGCATTCCTCGAGGTTCGTCTACGCTACATCACATTCCTGTACCTTGGTGGTCCGAGGAATGCAGTTTGGCTTTTAAAACACGCAAGCGTGTTCTGCGTATTATCCGTGTACACCCTACGGAGGCGAATTGTATTGCTTTTAAACGTTCTCGTGCAAGGACACACTTTGTAGTGCGCAACGCAAAACACACATCGTGGGAATTCTACGTCTCTTCCCTTTCCCGTTGCAGTTCGGCCCAGAAGGTGTGGACTGCTGTTCGGCGTATGTACGGCAAGTGTCCCCGGACAATCATTCCCGGTCTTGCCGTACAGGGCTCCATCTACACCAGCGAGCAAGAAATCGCCGACGACCTTGCCGATTCATTCGCCACTATTAGCCAAACTCAAAGCTACGCTAGAGCCTTTTTACCTATTAAGGACTCCCCGGAGCGTATAATCCTAAATTTTAACAGTGACTGTGGTGAACCATACAACACGCCTTTTACTGAAGCGGAGCTGGTGTATTCTTTGTCCCTCGCTCACGACTCTTCTCCTGGTCCTGATGACATCCACCGCCAAATGCTGCTTCATTTTCCATTTGCGGCTCTTTCCTTCCTGCTGAGCATCTATAACCGCATCTGTCTTCAGCAAATTTTTCCGTCTTCCTGGCGAGGGGGTATTGTCATTCCTATCCCTCGACCCGTAAAAGACCGGGCACTTCCCTCTAGCTACCACCCTATTTGCCTGACGAGTGCCGTCTGTAAGACCTTGGAACGGATGAATAACACTCGCCTAGTGTGCTGGCTAGAGACGAATAACCTGCTGAGCAATGTTCAGTGCAGTCTTCATCGCCATCGCTCCAGTGTCGACAATCTGACACGCATGGAATCTTACATCCAAAATGCCTTTCTCCTGAAGTAGCATGTCGTGGGTGTCTTCTTCGATCTGGAGAAGCCCTACGACACCACATGGCGCTATGGTATCCTTCATACTCTTCACGGATATGGTTTGCGAGATCCTTTAGCAATCTTCCTTTTTAATTTTTTAGCCCTGCGCCGCCTTCGTGTCCGCATTCGCAATACGGTCTCACAAGAGAGGTTCTCCCCAGGGGCCTACTACGGTAGGTACGGGCTTGGTGCATCCGGGGTCCAGAGCCATACTCTCGATTGGGTTGCTCTAAAGGTTGATAGGTTCGTCCGATATGACACAATGTTGGAGGACGTTAATTCAAAAAAAATAATAATAATAATAAATAAATAAATAAAGGTTGATAGGGCATATGCTAAACACCCAATCAACTTTGGCCCACTTTTGTGTTTGACCTCCCACCTGATACCTCCCTGAGCACAGTCTCGTGCATAACCTACGCGAGGGTTGTAGGTGGATGTGGAGACGCAAGGGGTGACTGGGTAACCGCGTGATTCCCAGACATTGGTTATCATGTAGGATCTGGGTTCGTATCCCTTGATAAAGGTCAGCTTTCCGAGTATACGATGCTTCACCGATAAAGTATAAGACCCAATATAAAAGATCCGATTTCCTCAAAGAGAGTAAGGTTTCTCCCAAGGCATCAAAGGGAAAGAAAAGCCCAAAGACATCTCCTAGGAGATCCTCTTCAGAGGAATTCTCTGGGGTGGCTACAGACCGGTGACTGTCATCTTCGCCGGTCTCCGTATCGAATTGGTTCAAAGCTCTCGAACCAGCTGAGGACATGGAACTAGAGGAATCTGCCCACACTGGGAGAACCCCAGTAGAAAAGAGGCTCGAAGAAGCCTCGGACAAAAATGTCAGCCCAAGACAGAAGAAAAGGGTAAATTAATTCGACAACCGCCTATTCCAAAGTAATGCAGAGTTACCTTGGAATACTTGACCCATACAGATATCAATATGGCTATCCTACAATGAAACATACATGGTATTAGAACACAACAACCAGAACTTGAGCTTCTGCTCAATAAGAACGAACCTTTGGTCGCATGTTTGCAAGAGACTAAGCTGCGTCCACAAGACGCTTTCCATATAAGACGATACACCCCAGTGCGGTGTGATGTTACACCAGTAGAGGGTGTTCCGGCACATGGCGGCGCTATGATACTTGTCACAGATGATGTATATATGGAATCTGCACCCTTACGCCTGATATACAATCAGTTGCCGTGACGATTCTACTGCCAAACATCCAGTTCACCATTTGCAACTTATAGTTGCCTCCGCCCCATGACTTCTCGCACCTTGATTTAGAAGATCAAATGTGCCAATTACCAGCACCGTTTCTGTTGGTGGGAAACTTCAATGCCCAACACCCACTTTGGGGCTCAAGTCGCGCTTGTGCGAGAGATACGATCATTGCCAATTTCTTGGACAGTTACAACCTAGCTCTGCTCAACACTGGAGAGCCTACATTTCTTTCTGACTCTTTCAACCTTGATCTTGCAGTTTGTTCGCCTCAGTTGGCAGTCTCCTTTCAGTGAAATGCCATCTCTGATTTACAATGTAGTGACCACTTTCCATGTCTTATTAGTCTCTTAACGCAAGATACATGTACCACACACATGCCCAGATGGCGTTTGGACCATGCCAATTGGAACCTTCATACCCATTTGGCTGTGTTTACGTACGAGTACGACTCGGTGAATGATTTGACGCAGTATCTCACGGAGACGATTCTCTCTGCTGCTGAACAATCTATTCCGCAGTCCACTACACACCCCAGTGGATTTCCTGTCCGCTAGTAGACGGAACAATTTCGGAATGTCATTCGTGCTCTTAGGGTTATCCAACGTGGCCCTACGTTGGATAACCTAATCCAACACAAGAAAATGCGCGCCAGGTCCAGACAAGTGGTTGAGGATAGCAAAAAGTCATCATGGAGCAAATTTGTAGCTTAATTTAACTGACATAAACCTTCCTCGGTTGTGTGGGATAGGTTAAGGCGTGTTGCAGGTCGATCGATCCATACACCCATTACAGGACAGAAAACAACCACAGGAGCTGTTGTTGATCAATTTGAAGTGGCAAACACGTTTGGCAATGCTTTCGCTCAACTGTCTAGCTCGGAAAACTACTCCCCTGAGTTCCTTCCAATTAAAACTCATTTGGAATATCAAGGCTTCGCGCTTCGTTCTAGAAACGTAGAAGATTACAATCGCATTTTCACCATGGTGGAGTTAGAACATTCTCTTAAATCTTCGCGATTATAAGCACCAGGACCAGACGGAATTCATGTACAAATGTAACAACAGCTTTCTCCTGAAGGTAAGGCATTCATGCTCGAGGTCTATAATTGTGTTTGGGTTGACAGTATAGTCCCAGAAAATTGGCCGGAGACCACCGTTATTCCCATCTTGAAGGCTCGAAAGGACCGTCATCTTCCCTCCAGCTATCGTCCAATTTCCCTCACCAGTTGCATTTGCAGGGTGCTGAAACGCATGATCAATGGACGTTTAGTATGGTGGTTAGAAAGTCGTAATCTACGTAACTAACATCCAGTGTGGTTTTCGACGACGCCGTACAACTGTAGACCATCTCATGTCAATATCGACACAGATAATGGATGGATTTATGAAGAACTGTCAAATATCGGCATATTTTTCGATCTCGAGAAGGCTTATGATAGGTGCTGGCGAGCAGGGATTCTACGTTCCCCGTATACCTGGAACATATGTGGACGCCTACCGCTTTTCATTCAGGAGTTTATGAAGCACCGCTTTTCCCGAGTAAGGGTCCGCTCGGTTTTTTTCTAATTCTTTTGTTCAGGAGGAGGGAGTACCTCAGGGTTCGGTACCAAGTGTCACGCTCTTTACTACAGCAATAACTCCATCTGGAAATGCGTTTCAGCTGGAGTTTCATCATGCCTATTCGTGGACGACCTCGCCGTCTATTGTACTTCTCAGCGCACGGCGTTCTTACAACGGCGCCTGCAGCAATGTTTGGACAACCTTAGAGAATGGAGCTCCAAAATTGACTTCCGTTTCTCAACTGAGTAGTCAATCTGCGTTAATTTCTGGCGTCGTAAGAGACAATTACCACCTTCCCTCCGTTTCGGTCCAGATTTACTTCCCTTCGCAGAGGAGACGCGTTTCCTGGGGTTGATCTTGGATAGGAAGCTTAGTTGGTCATCGCATATAGCACAGCTAAGAGCACGATGTGACCGTTCTCTGAATAGCATGCGAGTATTAACTGGCAAATCGTGGGGAGCGGATCGGACAATTTTGTTGCGAATGTATCGCCCACTGGTTCGATCCAAACTAGACTATGTGTGTATTGTTTATTCGTCAGCACGACCATCTGTGCTGAGAAGATTAGACGCGGTTCATAATAAGAGCATCCGCATGGCAATTGGAGCTTTTCCAACAAGTCCTGCCGTGAGCCTTTACGCCGAGTCCACAGAACCTCCTCTACAATATCGGAGTGAGATTCTCTTGGCAAATTATGGTTGTGCGCTTAGATGTGGGTATGCCTAAGCACTCAACTTTCGCTTCTTTTTTCACCACCACGTTAAGAGAACTATATAGGAAAAGCGCACTTAGTCCTAAGCCAGAGGGTTTTCGTTTCCAGGAGCTTCTAAGGAATTCTAAGGAATTTCTTTTTTTTTTAATTAACGTCCTCCAACATTGTGTCATATCGGACGGTGAATGAATGAAATGGGTGAAATGATGCTCAAATGAGCCCGAGGTCCATGGAGCTTTAAGTTACCCGACATTCGTCTACTCAGGGTAAGGAAAAACCTCGGAAAAAACCTTACCCGGATAACTTATCCTAAGCGAGATTCGAACTCGCGACCTCTTGAACATGAGGCAGACACGCTAACCATCAAGCTACCGAGGAAGCTTGTAATTGAACTGCCTAGGATGTTTACCAAGGGCGAGAAGCTCTACCCCATTGGTTACCTGGCACGCCCTATGTACATCTTGGAATGATCGTACACCGGAAGTTCACGATGCCTATTAGTAGTATTCGCACAGGCTACACTGACCGACATTTTATTTACACCGATGGATCCAAGAACACCAGTGGTGTTAGATGTGCTATGTTTATGAAACCGAACCATATACTTTCGGTTTTTCTAATAGCACTTTTTACTGCAGAGCTGTACGCAATTTACCGAGCCGTTTTATATATTATGTGCGCCGTCTCAAATTAGGTGACTGTCTGATATTGAGTGATTACCTTGGTGCTCTTCAGAGCCTTCGTGAGCTGTACAACCCCCATCCTATTGTACAACATATCCAGGATGCCCTCCATGTTTTACACGCTTCTGGCGTTAGCGTGGTGTGTGCATGGATTCGTGATCACATAGGTTTGCCGGGGAATGAAATGGGGGATTTGGCAGCAAAGAAGGCAACTGAAGAAAGTATTACCATCTCATGTGTTACTTCGGAAGAATTCAGGCTTGAAGTGCGGAGAGCGGTGCTGTCGTGCTGGCACGAAGAGTGGTCAGCTCTCCTGGGTAATAAGCTTAGAGAAGTGAAAGAACTTCCGATAAACTGGGGAACTTCCTGTTGCATATCTCGTCGCGAGGAGCTTTGCTTGGCTCGGTTGCGAATAGGCCACTGCAATTTTTCGCTTGGTTACCTATTAAAAAGAGACCCTGCCCCTCTATGTCCTTTGTGTGACAACCTTTTTTCAGTCCATCACGCGCTGCTAGAGTGTTCCTCTCTAGCGCACCTTCGAGATTCCCTGCAACTGCCTGCCAGACTTGCAGAGGTCTTAGCGGACGACAAAACGGTGGTTGATAGAGTTCTTAAGTTTTTAGCGCAGTGCAGCGTGAAATTGAGTGAGTGAGTGAGTGAGTGATTAGGGTTTAAGGGCCCGTCGACAGATAGGTCATTAGAAACATGCGTGAAATTAAGGATTTGAAATTTTAGATACGCAATTTTTACATTCTTTTGGTATATTTATAACTTTTCTTTAATTTTGGCTTTTGCCACTGTTTTATATATTTACATTTTTTATTTTTAGTAGTAATTTTATTTTTTATTGAGGTTTATCTGGCTGTTGCCATGAGCTGTTTTTTAAGGGCGCTGATGACCACGAAGTTGAGCGCCCTTAAACCTACAATCCTGTCCTATACAAGAGAGGATCCAGGAAAATGGTGTGCTCCAGGGGTCGATTCTCAGTGAAACGCTTTTCGTCGTTGCCATTAACGGCATTTTTAATGTTGTTCGTAGGAGAATCCCGATGTCACTGTATATTGACGACTTTGCGACCTATTATCATCGATCTTATAGTCTTGAGCACATCGAATGTCAACTGCAGTTGACCATATCATCCATCGCCCTTCGCACCGGCTTTCAGTTCTTCCCTACGTAAACACAATGTGTCCACTTTCATTGACTTCGTGGTGTACATCTTCCTCCAGATCTTCGTTTGCGTGACACACCTCTGCCGTTTGTTTCGCACATCAAGTTCTTGGGCCTTCACCTCGACAGCAAACCATATTCGTTAACTTCGTGCCACCTACGATCGTTCGCTTTGAGTGCTCCGAGTATCTTGGGGCGGCGATTGCATGTTGAGGCTGTATCGTTCATTGGTCAGGTCCAAACTAGATTACTGCAGTTTTATTTATGGCGCAGCGTAAGCCTCTAAACTTCGTTTTTTAAGTACTATACATCATTGTGGTATCCGTCTAGCTACTGAGGCCTTCCGCACTAGTCGTGTCGAGTGTCTCTATGGTGACTCTGGCGAACCTCCACTGTCTATTCGGCGCTCGTTTTTATTATGTTCTTACGTGGCCCGGCCACCCGTCTTTTAACCCTTGCGCCCGGAACTCTCTCACCGTTATCTCCGGAATAGCACGATCTCTCGCCCAAGCGGTATTCGGTTTCGCGAGCTGCTTAGTGCACACGCGCTCCACATGCTTGCTGTCGATCGGTATTCTCTTGGCCGCTGTCCTTGCCAATTACAGCGTGCCCAGTTCGACCAGGAGTTTTTGACGCATGCTAAACTAGCTACCCCTCCATCGGTGTAGCGTCAGCTTTTCACAGAGGTCTTGGGACGTTACTGGAATTACACTCCGGTATTTACCGATGGTTCCCAGGTGGATGGTGCTACAGGTGTAGTTTTGTGCATAACGGTGAGATTCACAAATTCCGTCTTCCAGACTTCAGTTCCGTTTTTACTGCCGAGCTGTTTGCAATATTTTATTTCGTTCTTTTTATCTCCAGTTCCGTTCCTGGAAGTTTTATTTTCTGCTGCGACTCTCTGAGTGCACTACAGGCATTACAACAGTTTCTCAGCACGTCAGCACTAATTGTGAAAATTCAGACACTCATTTTGCAGTTGCTCTCCCAAGGATACCAGTTTGTTTTTACCTGGACTCCAGGCCATGTAGGTATTCCCGGCAATGAAGCGGCGGATGAGGCTGCTAAGTCTGCCTGCCGTTTGCCGGAGGTTTTTACACGCAGTCTGCCTTACATAGATGTACAACAGTACTTCCATTGCCATATTTTATCAGTCTGGCAGCAATCATGGGAAGCGGTGGATGGTACTCAATTGCGGACGACCAAAGGACACCGTGCAACATTAGATGACATCTTTAAGCGATACCAGGTGGGCAGAAGTCATCTTAACCCGCCTGAGAATAGGTCACACACGCATCATGCATGGACACCTTTTGCGTGGTGACCCACTCACTCACTCACTGGACGTTCTTCCACATCAACAGATGATGGCCAAGTGGATAGAGTTATTACTGTGATTCATGGAAATCATTTAACTGTTCAGGAAGTTGCTGATGAGATGGGCATCAGCATAGAATGTCATAAAATTTTGAGTGAAAAACTTGAGTTGCGTCATATCAGTGCAAAATTTGTACCATATTTGTTGACTGAAGACCAGAAACAGACCTGTGTTGAAATGTGTGAGGAACTACTTGCTGCTGTTAATGAAAATTAAAACTTTCTTAAGAACATCATAAGAGGCAATGATATGTGGATGTACGGCTATGATACTGAAATGCAGATGCATTCATCACAGTGGGTGGGCAAAGCATCACCTCATCCAAAAAATGCACGCATGAGTCGGTCAAAGATCAAGGTGATGTTGGCTGTGTTTTTTTGACCAGAAAGGCATTATCCATGATGAATTTGTGCCACGTGGTCAAATGGTAAACAAGGAAGCCTACCAGGGAATCCTAGTGCACATGACTTCTGTGCACAGAAAGAGGCCTGAATTGTGGGAAAACTAGAATTGGATGGTGCATCATGATAATGTGCCAGCTTACGCATCACTCCTTCTCTGCAACTATCTAGCAAAACACCACATTCTCTGAACCTAGCCCCAGCAGACTTTTTCCTGTTTTCAAACTGGAAAATGCTTTGAAAGGACATCGTTTTCAAACCATACAGAAGATTCAGGACAATGCAACGAGAGATCTGGCATGCCTATTACCAGTAGAGGGGGACTATATTAAAGGGGACAGTGCTTAAAATTTTGTACAATAAGCAATAAAGCTGATAAAGCAAAAGTTCAGTTTCCTTTTGAACACACCTTGCAGTGACTTTAACTAGATTAAGTTACTTCAAAAAACAACAATCCAGGAAAGAAAAACAAATTAATTATAAACAATCCTTGTGAAAATCAAGAACTACAAAATTAAACCTTTTCCAGTATTTTCTGTCTATTAGCAGATCAAAATTTTGTCTTCTGAACTTTCAAGAATTTCACCAACTTGTACCATAGTTTATCCCAAAATTTTACAATAGTCACTTAAAACAGAATAAATGAGTCATGCACTTATATTCCAAACAGTATAACCTAATCATTCCTATGGATTTATAGTGTTCACCTAAAGCAAGAAAAATGAGTTGTTCACTTTCATTCCAAACAGTATAACCTAATTCTTCTGATCACTTATTTACAGTGTTCACTCAAAAGAGGATAAATGAGTTGTTCACTGTCATTCCAGCATTATAACTTAATTCTTCTTATCATCCATTTACAGTGTTGACATAAAACTGAATAAATGAGTTACTCAGTTGTGTTCCAAACAGTATATAATCTAATTCCTCTTATCATACATTCACAATGTTCATTTAAAACAGGATAATTGAGTTCTTCACTTTCATTCCAAACAGTATAACCTAATTTTGCTTATCATAGATTTACAATGTCAAACATTCAATAAAACATTCTTCCACTTTTACTTTCTCTATTACTGATGGTAAGTATTTCTACTGACTTGCAATTTTATATCTATTAATCCATTATAAAGCAACTACAGCAATAGACTTTCCCAGAAGAGTAATGGTTCAGTAAGATACCTACAACAAATATGACACAATTGCTGATACTCTATATTACACTATTTCTCCATTCAATAACAAGAATTCTTCAACATTCAAGATTATATAGATACTTTAATGAAGCTACAATAATGTCACTGAAAAAGATGACAATTTGTTAAATAATCTAATGCTTACTATTAATGTGCATCATTTATGTGTTATGATGCACCTATGTGCTGAGTTATCAATTGACTGATGGCGACTGGCCAGCCACTAAGAGACAGGCAAAGATAAGTGGCACTTTCACCCAGCGTAAACACCAGAAACCCTTTCAAGGGATAATCAGAATCATCTGTAGGTTTCCCTTCTGCACAACTTCAGAAAATTCTAAAATGTTCTGCAGAAAATTCCAGTGATCATAAAGATGAACATTTTTGCAAGTAAGTCACTTAACCCTTTGTTAGGCACGTGCCCTTGTAGAACACCATTTGTTGTGCAGGGCCTAGTGGGTCCTCACTATATTTTGTGCTTATATGCCTCCATTATTTTTAATTGTATTTTTCCTTCATTCCCATGTTTAGCTTCATTTAGCTTAAATATACATGGTTTTTTATTGGCATTATCTTACTAGATTGATCAAAGATAAATAAAACATAGTGTAAGTACACTTATCCATCATAATCTGTACTACCACATGGTAGATGAATTGCAATGTTCAGGTATACAATTTGTAATTTAAAATTTACTGTCAATGTTGTTGATGATGATGACGATGACAACAATGACAAGGACGATGATGGTGGTGGTGGTGGTTGTGAAGGGGGTGGTGGCGGTGTCGGTGGTGATGATGGTGGTGGCGGTGGTGGTGGCGGTGGCATTGGTGGTGGTGGTGGTGGCGGTGGCAGTGGTGGTGGGGGTGGTGGTGATATCTTTGACAAGCATGTGATGCTACCTACAAAATACAGGTTATTATGTCATGGGTTATTTCGATCCTCTTCTTTAGGATCCATTTCTGAATCTAAAGATCTCATTTTCAGAATCGGAATCATCTGATTCATATAAGTTGTCATAGATGTGTAAGGCATCATCATCACAAGGTAGATGATGCAGTTCTTCCAAATCCTTCGAATTTTGTAGAGCATATCGTTTACTCCTGTTTGTCAGAAGTAGTAACATATTCCTTGCAGTGACAAAGCAACACGTAACTGCTGATTAATTATTTTTGGAGCTAAAAAATAAACAGATAAGGTTGTCACTTCACCAGTCAAGTAAGGTTTAATATTAGATGTCCTAGTCAGGTGGTTCCATAGGTGCTTTTGTTCGAAATCTAGAATGTTTAAATAAATGTAGGGGTCTCCCAGGCCCTTAGTAACCAATGTAAAAAAATGTTAAAGAATGCAACGGAATTTTGGTGAGTTCTTTGAGAAAGGATGCGATGATATTATAACATGCTACTTTGAGATTAGAGAGGTCTGTGTTTGATGCCCAAGTGAGAGAAGAACGAAAGAAGAGGCCACTTCGTGTTTATTCCATTGCTCAGCTATGTCGCAAAGAAATGTGAAGTGGCAAAACTTAGTGAAATGACAGTGAAACTCTACAACAAGTCTGATGAACATTACTCCGAAGGCATGAAGAGGGAATTCTCCCCCCCCCCCCCAACTCCTTAACTGCACTAGGTAGAACTGGTTTTCGCTTTGTTTTTCCTCTGTCTTACACCTTGATCATCACAAAGGGAGGGGAATTAGGGTAACATCTTCACACCTGGTGAGTACTGTTTGTAAGGCTGCTCTACAAAGTCACACTGGTGTGAGAATCAGGATCTGAAAGGAGGAAATGCTTAAAAAATTATTAGCTGAAATGGAGAAGATGGAGGAACTGAAGTGCGAAATGATGAGACTAACTTCAGGAATTAGTAACATGGAAATTGAAATCATGCATGTAAAGGAAGAAATGAGCAACAATATGGAGAAAATAAAATCTGAACTTAGCTGGAACACTGAGAATGAAATGGAGAAAATTAAATCCAAACTTGGCCGATGACATTGAAAACAGAATGGAGAAAACCATATCCGAACTTGGCCGTGGTAGAGAGAATTGAATGCAGAAAATGAAAAATGAACTTGGGCGTGGCATTGAGAATGAAATGGATAAAAGGGAATCCTAACTTGATTTCGTTATCGACCCAGCAAAATCTGCGAAAAAGACTTGCCGCTGAGGTATCACAACATATGAAAACTGACATGGAAGGACAAATTACCGCGGTGGAAGGGCACCTAAAGCAGGAAAAAAGAAAAAGAAAATAAGACGATGATAGTGGCCGCAGCGCAGTAAAAGACCGTTAGACAACCAACCGAAGCAAAATAGGACGATGATAAAAGCTGCAGTGAAAGGGCGTTTAGATCGGCAAGAAAAAGTATTAGACAACCAACCGAATAAAATATGATGATAAAAGCCACAGAAAGCGCGTGTAGATCGGCAAGAAAAACTATTAAACAACCAACCGAAGTAAAATAAGAAGATGATAAAGGCCGAAGTGAAAGGCATCTAGATCGGCAAGAAAAACTGGTAGACGAGAAGACGAAATAAAACAGAATGAAGATAAAAGAGCGCAGTGAGAGGCATCTAGATCGTCAGAAAGACGACGAGACAAACAGACCAACGAAGGAAGGAAAAATGATGGATGTTGCCATGGAGAATCTTCGCCGCGACTTAGAAGCCCAGATCTGCGCCAGTGTCGTAGAGAGTTTCACGAATATCTACTGATACAAAAACACTAAAGTCACCATATTCCAGACATTTCGTCTGAATGGTGATTTAGTAGCTGTTTGTGGACATTGCCCTTTACAAGGGATGGAGAACAAGGATGAAATAGGTTTTTTCTAGTATATATTAACGTCCTCCACTGTTATATGTCATATTGGACGATGAATGAATGAATGAATGAAATGAGTGAAATAATGATCTGTGGTTTAGAGCTTAAAGTTATCCGACAATGGTCTTCTCGGGATAAGGGAAAGAACCACCACCTACAGGCCTAGCTGATGTCAAGAGTGCAACAACCAAGAATTCCCCATGGAAGTGAGGTGGCTAGTACACCGGGCTCTGGCGGATTTACCACCAGATTATATTTCCAAAGAGATAGCCCACACATTCTACAGCAGGGTAAGCGAAACAACTTTATCTGGCGTAACTTCGTAACATCAACGAGGTTCTGGCAGCTGCCCTCCGCATTGAACCGGCAAATATGACCGCCGGCACAGTCACCCCGGCATTGACCAGAGCTGTGATGGCCGCAAATGACGATAACCGGCTACAAATTCAAGGGTCTACACATCGCAGAGCTGTAGGCGAGACATCTGTCTGTTGGAATTGCGGGGAGCCTGAACATCTCAGGACGCTCTTCGGGCGTACCCCGATCGAGGATCTGGAAAACTATACGAGCTGGCGCAAAGAGGAATACATCACAAATGGGATCGAAAAGCCGCGATGGAAGCAGTGGTGGAAATTATTGGCCCGAATGGAAAAGATGGAGACGGATGTCCCAGACGAAGATGGAGCTATCGGCGGAGATTGACGGGCAACTGGTCGGCATGAAGAAAGACGCGGAAGGACTCTTTGGGAAGGTGGAAGACCTCTGTTAATGCGTTGATATCATAGAGAACGTCGGGGAACGTCTTGGCGTCCTGGAAGGCATATCTTAATGCCCTGGAAGTGCAGAGTTGACGGCAGCGTCAAGGAACTGGAGGCCAGGGATGGACGGGATAGTGCTGACCTAAGGAGGGAACACCTAGCGACTGAGATAGTTAGGCCCGTCTCGGACACCCGAAGTGTACGGCACCACGAAGACAAGAGCCAGCTCAGGGATGTCTGCAAGGATCTCCTAGCGGAGTGTGTTGAGTGTGTAGCCAACATGTCGTGAAGGATGTTGGCAGGAAAGCCTACGAGCAAGCGAGGAACGAGTAAGGGTCGATTTGGCATGGGACACGGAGAAACCGTCCTTAGACATACAATCAAGTGACGCTTGAACCTTAGAGAAAAGAATGGAAGAAATCATCATCGCAGACCGCAGGATGCAGGAGAAGCCGTGACGGATAAGAGTGGACACGAGTGCAGGTGATCAGACCTGATGTGGCGGAGGGATTGCTGTCCAGGAAAGCCAATCGGCTGTAATAGCTGATAACGGCATCGGATGACACCTTGCCCATGGAGAGGGAGGCCCTACTGGTGATGACCTTGGGGCGGAGCGTTGTGAATCTACGAGTGTTCGTCGCTAAGGTGGCTGAGAAAGTGATACTGGGACTGAACGCCCTCAGCAGCCACGAGGCGACGGTCGACCTCGGCAGAATTCCTGCGAGTCTGACAAGAGGAGATAATGCTCCGAAGCCCCGTTGAACATCTTGAGATCAGCAGGATAAACCTGGGTTGTGCTTGGGCCCATCAGGAGCAAGGTGGCTGTGAAGGTGCATCAGGAAGGTCAGCGGTCATGGATGGCATACATCACCCTATCAGGACCAAGGGGCTCTAACCAACAGCAATCAGCAGGAGTGTGCCACGTGGAGAAGAAGTTCAATGGCATAGTCCTGCTGCATGCAGAGGCTGCCCCAAGGGAAGATGCCACGACCAGTCCTGAGAGGAAACAGTGTCATTGTGACTGTAAACTGGTTGTCAATGGCCGGGGTGGAGATTAGCGTGTGACAGCCCAGCGTTTACCTGCCGGGCAGGGTGGGCCAGGCCAGTCCCTTGACGGATAATAGCCGACAATAGCTGTTAGGTAGGATCCAGAAGCTTCATTTCGAGAAAGATCTGGCATGGACCAGGCACTATATAAGGGATCCACTTGTGCCCACAGATGAGAGTGAAGTAAAGGACTGAGACATCGAGACAGATAACGCTTTCAGTAGACAGTGACTGTGAATCGTGCCGAGTGCAGTTCAGTCTGAGTCATGATCCTATAATGACAGTTCAGTTGTGATTCGATGGTTAAGTTCTGTTGCTCTGAGTTTATGTAATAATGACATAAGCTACAGTAACTGATTGTGAGTAGAAGTAAAATAAATTGTGATTAGCAGTAACTGGTGTTCTCTTTTATTACAATATGTTACTTGCTTTCCAAGTGTTTCAATATGTTGGTTAGACCATTTCAGTTTGGTTACCCCTTCTTTAAAGTACAAATTTTCTTGTTAACAGGAAGGCATATATTAAAAACTTATTAAAACTTATTAAAAATAATTCAAATTTGTTTTCTTGAGATGTCTATCTAGACCCAATCATTATAACAGTAAAGATATAAAGCTATGCAAATTAGCTACATTAAAAAACATTTTTCTATCATATACTTTTGTTTCCAGAGGTACATAATAACAAGTCATAAGTTTCATTTTAAAACATAGTGCAAGATATTTCATTTCAAAATGTAGCGCAGGATGGTGAGATTTCAAACCATGTATCAACACATCAATGGTAACAGTATCAAATGTCTAAGGAGATATGTTAATCATTGCATTAATTAATACTGCCAAATTTCTAGTACTTCATGATGTACATGATGTACTCCAGAAGATCTTAAAATGCTTACAAACTGAAGTTGGTTCCACATCTCTACACTTAAAGTCTGAATTTGTATTTCCAAAAATTAATGTATTACAATTCCGCATTAAGATACCAAAAATATTAAACACTATCCTATCCTTTCTATTAAAATATAGTCTACTCCACCATTTGGAGCTTATTATATACACATGATCAACACCTTTAAACTTTCTTTAATTCATACACAGTACTTCAAATAGTTTTTTCATCTTACAAAAAATCTAATGTCTATTGTTTCACAGCTTAAACATTTTCATGAGGTTATTGCAACTCCACCATTCTTATATATTTCCCTAAAATATATAGACTGCAATGTATAATTAGGTATTCCATAAAACCAACTTGCTTTCATTTAGTGAGACAATGTTACAAGAGACAGAAAGCGTCCACAAATTTTAATTCAATTATAATAATACCTAGGGCATCTCCCCTATACAGAAGATACCCTTATCACCTGGCCACTGTGTCTTCCGGCTGCAGCCAAAGCCATGGAGAAGTGCAGGATTGGAATTCAATTATAATTATTGTAATACATTGACAGTTCCATGTAATGTCACTAAACTCTCTTTTCTGACATACTTTTAACTGTTCTTGCTTTGGTTGCTTATCCTCATGCTGCTCTTTTTATAAGTTTCCATTGAAGTATGTCACCAAGCATACTGTATGTTATAGAAAATCTTCAGTCTGTATTCTTCTACTTCCACGTGAAATGAATATGTATCACATTTTGTTTTAGGTTCAGTAACCTTTATTGCTATTCTTACTCTGCAAGTAAACAGATACATATGAAGCTGTTATCTGGGGATCAAATATGGTAGAAAAATGTGTTCTTTGTTTTTCCCAGCATTGTAATTACCTACTTTAGGACACTTGTAGAACCAGGTCCATTTAGAAAAGATATTTTTGTGTGTGTTTTACTACATCAGTTCATTTCTTGCTTCGATACTACTCTTATCTTCAGGTATGGAAATCTCCCTAATTGCTCCATTTCATTTTGTATTTTTACTATTAACATCATTTTCTCAATAAGTATTAAATTTAAAATCACTGGAGGTGAAGCAAATAATTAAATTATAGCAAATGAACTGATGACAAGCATTAATAGTGTGGCGCCTCTTCTTCTAATCAGCTGGTACTCATAACGCGACATAGGAAGCATTTTTCATCCATTCTTTGAGCATGCTGTTTCCATTGGGTTCCATATTCCTCTATTTTTTCCTTTATAGGGAGAATATTTAATTCGTTTTTT
This sequence comes from Tenodera sinensis, assembly GCA_030765045.1. Lineage (NCBI taxonomy): Eukaryota > Metazoa > Arthropoda > Insecta > Mantodea > Mantidae > Tenodera > Tenodera sinensis. The sequence continues at coordinate 42,916,616 of CM060964.1, read as the reverse complement.
TATTTTATCCATAATTTTACATCCCTTGATTGCTCTTAGATATCTCATTTTGCCTGAATTATTCTATTCCAATCGTTCTTTTTTATGACCCATGCTTTACATCCGTACATCAATGCTGCTACTTTGTAAATATTTAAATGTGTTTCATTCTTTATTTTTCTTTTTAATGTTCTTGCTAATGTCCCACAAATATTCTGAAATTTATTTACCTTATTGTTTAGATCTTCATTATATGATGATGATGATGATGATGATTTTGATGATGATGATGATGATGATTTTCTTTTTTTTGAATTAACGTCCTCCAACATTGTGTCATATTGGATGAATGAATGAAATGAAACGGGTGAGATGATGCTCAAATGAGCCCGAGGATCATGGAGCTTTAAGTTACCCGACATTCGTCTTCTCAGGGTAGGGAAAACCTCGGAAAAAACCTTAACCGGATAACTTACCCTAAGCGAGATTCGAACTCACGACCTCTTGAACGTGAGGCAGACACGCTAACCATCGCGCTGCCGGGGCGGGCGTGATGATGATGATGACGACTATTATTATTATTATTATTATTATTATTATTATTATTATTATTATTATTATTATTATTATTATTATTATTATTATTATTATTATTATTATTATTATTATTATTATTATTATTATTATTATTATTATTATTATTATTATTATTATTATTATTATTATTATTATTATTATTATTATTATTATTATTATTATTATTATTATTATTATTATTATTATTATTATTATTATTATTATTATTATTATTATTATTATTATTATTATTATTATTATTATTATTATTATTATTATTATTATTATTATTATTATTATTATTATTATTATTATTATTATTATTATTATTATTATTATTATTATTATTATTATTATTATTATTATTATTATTATTATTATTATTATTATTATTATTATTATTATTATTATTATTATTATTATTATTATTATTATTATTATTATTATTATTATTATTATTATTATTATTATTATTATTATTATTATTATTATTATTATTATTATTATTATTATTATTATTATTATTATTATTATTATTATTATTATTATTATTATTATTATTATTATTATTATTATTATTATTATTATTATTATTATTATTATTATTATTATTATTATTATTATTATTATTATTATTATTATTATTATTATTATTATTATTATTATTATTATTATTATTATTATTATTATTATTATTATTATTATTATTATTATTATTATTATTATTATTATTATTATTATTATTATTATTATTATTATTATTATTATTATTATTATTATTATTATTATTATTATTATTATTATTATTATTATTATTATTATTATTATTATTATTATTATTATTATTATTATTATTATTATTATTATTATTATTATTATTATTATTATTATTATTATTATTATTATTATTATTATTATTATTATTATTATTATTATTATTATTATTATTATTATTATTATTATTATTATTATTATTATTATTATTATTATTATTATTATTATTATTATTATTATTATTATTATTATTATTATTATTATTATTATTATTATTATTATTATTATTATTATTATTATTATTATTATTATTATTATTATTATTATTATTATTATTATTATTATTATTATTATTATTATTATTATTATTATTATTATTATTATTATTATTATTATTATTATTATTATTATTATTATTATTATTATTATTATTATTATTATTATTATTATTATTATTATTATTATTATTATTATTATTATTATTATTATTATTATTATTATTATTATTATTATTATTATTATTATTATTATTATTATTATTATTATTATTATTATTATTATTATTATTATTATTATTATTATTATTATTATTATTATTATTATTATTATTATTATTATTATTATTATTATTATTATTATTATTATTATTATTATTATTATTATTATTATTATTATTATTATTATTATTATTATTATT
>CM060964.1:42889590-42909590 GCA_030765045.1 Tenodera sinensis | reverse complement strand
ACACAGCTTCACTTACTGAAATATTTGCCAAACATGTTTCTCACATCCTTGGCTGCCTGTTGACTGTTGGATGTTGTCTTCCTTTCTGTGATGTTTGAGCCCTGTGTTGGTAGATAATAAAAACCTAGAAACCACCTGGCTATCTCTCTTCAGATCTAAGTTCAGAAAATTATGGGTATATATATACTGGGTGTCCCAAAAATACCAACAACACTTAGTATGTTGTGCAGGATAGCAAACCGATCAGTTTTCAAATAGGAATCCCTGTCTGCAAATGCACGGTTTTGGACGCTGGAGAGCGTCACATTTTGAGGACAAACAGTTGTGACAATTTGTTAACCTTCCTTTTGATATCTTAATACGGATGGTATGCTTTAGTCACCTGTGTAGTGGAAATGTCTTGAGCATAATAACATTCCTGTGCATGCGCTAAATTCCTCCATAGAGCCCTTTGTGCGCATGCTGCTGCATTACTTGTGTAGTTTCTAGTACAGCAATATTTTTAACAGCAGTGGGACATATACCAATTCACAGCTGCTGAAATGGCCGACTTGACCTCCAGCACACTTTGATGTAAATGTGTGGAATCACCTCAACGTTGCATATCCAAATTGATGAATTGGTAGAGGTCGACCAGTTTCATGGCCAGCATGGTCACCAGATCTGACATCGCTTGACTATTTTCTGTGGAGTTGTGTGAAGAGTATGTTATGTGGCACTCCTGTAATGTCAGCAGAGGACTTTATGGCTTGAGTCCACAGAGTGATTGAAAATCTTTAGAGACAATCACATGTATTGGGTCATGTGCCTGAGGCTCAGCACCACCAATATGAGCTCTGCAATGATGTAGGAGGTACACAGTTTGAAGCCTGTTTCTAATGTAGACAGTTTGATGTTGGATTTATTGACGAAATGTGAATATACACCCATTTCACACTTTGACACGCTACAGCATCCAAACTGTGCATTTCAGGACAGGGGTTCCTGTTTGAAAACCGATCAATTTGCCATCCCGCACAACTTACTAAGCATTGTCTGTGTTATTTTGGGACATTCTGTATATATATTTTCAAATCTTTTATATCTGTCCCTGTCTATCTTCTTTTTAGTAATCTTTGTATGCTTTTCCACTTCTTGTCTTTCTTTCCAAACATATATTGCTGCAGGAAACCTTTCTTTTTGTTTATACTTAGCATTTCTAAGGTGTTCTCTTTTCATTTTTCTAGATATGGTCTATCATGCTGTAGGCAACTGATATGGCATGTTCTGTACTTTTCTGCTTTGAAATCTTATCTATGTATTTAGCTTTCAACAAAGTTTTAACATTATGTGCACTCTTAACTGAAAATGAATGTATTTTAAAAAATTCTTCAGAAAAAAAATTTTAAGCCCAAAGATTAAATGGGAAAAATTTAAAATCCCCTCTTTTTAGTCATGAATATATATATATATATATTCCACCAGCAATAAACCTCAGTAGATTTGTCATGCTATCTCCAGGAGTTTCTATTTGTTCCAGAACTTGCAGTAGTAATAACTTCAATCAATGAAAGTAATTGATTTGAACTATCCCTTGATAAATTAATGCACACCCATTTAAATGACAACACCATGGTTAGTTATCTTGATTATATCACTGCTTCCTTCTTTGATACAAAATTAACCTGAGAATATGTTTAATGAGAAAGCCATTTTAATGCACTTATGCTGGTTTTTATTGCCCTATCAAACCTTTTTTTAGTAAGCTTTTTGTGGATATGGTTTAATCACCTTTCTTAGTCAATAGTCATTTCTTTTTCTTCAAAGTACTACAAAGTAAACAGACAATGTAAAAATATCTTAACTCTAGAAATCTTCTATCACACAGTTTTAGTAAATGTGTTAAAAATTAGTTGCCAAATCATTCATGAGCTCCAACAGTATAAAATCCAGTAAGGACAGGATTTAGTATCTTATAGAGCTTTTAGTGTGCTCCTGAGGAAGAGTGAAATCTTTGGCAATCCAGTTCAAAATATCCCTTTCTAAAAATCAGCTTATGTGTACTATTTTCCTCACTTTGCCCTTCACTCTTCTTTATTTATTCAGTACCTGCCTCCCTTTGGTTAAGAGATCTGAAAATTACATTATCTGAAATGCTTTTGGCTTCATTACTGAATTTTATTTATTTCTTTAATTGATAATTTAATTTATCATTACTTTTCTCTATCTCTATCTCTTTCTCTGTCTAATCCAAATGAACATTTTTGAAAAATATTCATAATGACCGTTACTAAAAATTTCTTGTATTTATTCTATGAAGTCTATTAGACATTACAGTTTGAAGCAAGCCAAATAAGATTAGAAACTAATTTGTTTTTATTGTGATTTGTCTAGTATGAATAACAAATAATATATAATTTAAGACTGAGGAAGGTGATGGAAAAAAACATGGAAAAGTGTAATAATTTTCATTAGCCATCATAAAAAAGAAAAAAAGATCAAATGTTAAATTAATATCTCTATAAAATGTTCACAAACCACTCAGAGATGTTATTTTCATTATTACAAGAATTGATATACTGTAAAAAATAAAGACAATTTTCCTTACCCTTCATCAATTAAGCAGTGAAATTATATGTGATATTATTGTACTTTAGTTTATTAATGCATGGGTAAGATGAAAGTTATGAGGTGAGATGTTTCATCTTACCATAATAATTTTTTATTTGCAGAAAGCTGACATTTTTATACCCCTAAAATTTTCATAGACAAACTGAGGACATATCTCACAATTGTAAAAGAAAAACTGAGGTGGAAGTGGGAGGAAGAGGTTATGATTCCTGCACTCCTTGCAGCATAAGAGAAGAAAATATCTAGGAATACTGCTGCAGCTTTTGAGATTCCAGAAGCTACTCAAGAGATATTTTAATACATTAAAAGAGGTGAGCGTTGCCATGTAGTATTATACTTGCAAGTCTTTACTGATGTATAATAATGGTATTATTCTTTGAAGAATAATATTGAATTGCTACAAGAATAGACTTGTCTTTAATGACAGAAACAAGTTTCCAGCTTCCAGTCTTGTCTATGACAGGATTATCAAAGATGAGCAGAAGATGATTACCCAACAGAATTTATAATGCATGGCGTGATGAGAAAGTGATGAGACTGCTGCCAGAATGCTAAAGAACTTAATAAAACAGTTCTTCACAAAAAGCAAAAAGAAGAACAGAGAAAGAAAAATTGTGCAGTAAATAAAATGAGCTTCAATTTCAGAAGAAGGTAATCACATAACATTTTCTCTGTCGTTGCTTTGTGTGGCATAGTGTGAAATGTACAGCAATGCTTCAAATGAGGATTGACACAGTGGCCACCAGATGGGGCATAGTTAGCTGAAGCAGTGAAGTGTTACTGACTGGTGACTTTACGAGGAGCTGGATGTTATGTAGAAATATCTAGCTCCTACTTTAGTTGCCAGATGAGATAAATTTACAACACAAAGCACAAAGCTCTTTAAGTACTACTTTTGGTCATCACTATCTTACTCACAGTATAACAGACCTGAGAAGAAAATTTAATTAAAAATGACTTTCCTTTTCATTAAATGCATATCAGGATGAAGATACAGGTACCTAGCACACATGAAAGTCCTTATACCTACAACTAGGATTACACTTCTGTGTCTCTTTATATCCATGTGGATGAACATTCAGCACCAGGTATAAATTCTCCATGTATAATTTGTATTTTATTTAATTTTTGCATTATAATACTCTGACAAAGATGACAAAGCTGGCCCCATGGCACAGTTGGTAGAGCACCTGCCTGCTGTGCTAGGGGTCCCGGGTTCGATTCCCGGCAGCGGGGTAGGAATTTTTCTCCAGCCAAGATTATTCTCATCCATCCCTGAGTCTGGAAGTATGAATGAAAGTGTGAATGTGTGTGTGAATTCAGCATATAAAAACCCCAAACACTGAAAAACCCACTGTTAAATGAGTAACACCATTTGCCAATAGGCAAGGCCACCGATATGACCTCTGCAGTTAAAGGCGGGATATAAATGGAACAATAAAAAAAAAAAAAGATGACAAAATCTCTCTGGTTATTGTCTTCTAAAATGTTATCGCAAATACACAGTTTTCTTCTTGTTGTTAACACGTCTACAGTCTTTCATGCTATCACAATTCACAATTTTTACTTCTCGTAGTCTTGCTCAGTCCTTTCAATGTCTTTCTTTACTTTCTCTGTCTCTCATACACCATCTATGACATTACAATCACTCAACACTCGTTGAACCTTCTTGCAACTCACCGACACATGCGCAGCTGTCTCACACTCACTGACACACTGACCAACTCATGTCTGTAACACTAACTGGTTCCTAACCTCCTTCTATAGTGGGGATGGCATCATATGGACCTTTCGCAAACTCCTTCAAACATGCTGGCAGTGATACAGCTGGATCTTTGTCGAAGGATCCGGAGAAAGCCCCTTTTGTGTAGCCATTTCAGTTGTTAGTCACGTACACACAAACAGACACGTAAGGCAGCCTGACCTTGAATGCCTTTACCTGCTCAACAGTCCGGCATGTGGTGTGAAGTAGCTTGGCCCCATCCGTCCTTTGTTGTGTGCCGAGCCTGGCATTGCAATACTTTTTACTTTTAGTTTGTTATCTTTAAAGACTTAAAGTTTCTCTTTATATTTAAGTTCGCTTTTGTTTTATACAAGCATGTGAGCGCACACACACACACACACACACACACACACACATGTGACTACTTTTGTCAGAATATGAGAATAATACTTCAATTTTTGCAAGTTATTGGTTCAATATTCATATAAATTAAGTTTACCCTTTCAGTTACATGTATGTTACAATACTGAGAATGCTTGGGATTACAATATTATTTTCAAAATAGTATATTAAATTTCATACAATGTAAAGAGTATGGGATACATCTCAGAGTCTGAGATACTTAATCCTATCAATAGGGACAATAAACTTCTACCTTTTAGAGTAAGGTACAGTTGAATCTGATTTATTTGTATATCAAGGGCAAGAGGGAAGATTACCTGTAACTCAGAATTACTTATAAATGCGATTTTGATAATGCATCATATTTAAAAGAAATAAACTAAAGCAAACAATACAGTGGGTCTACATGTGTAAAATTTTACAAACAACAAAGATATGTATCAAGAAAACATTATTTTGAACTTGGTCCTGCTTTAAAGAAATCAGTTAATTTGGCTTGTTTTACTTTTCTTGCATTGCGCATACACTTCATTTCGCAAGCTTATAAATGAACTTAGAGCTTTTTACTACCTCTCACTCTGATGTAACATCTATACACATCTACTGCACTTAACACTTCATTCACTTTAGGTATTTCAAGATTTGAGTCGTCATCCCCATTATTGTCTGTGCCGCTTGAAGCTGGTCTGCTTTCTAGATCACCAGCATCTTTTTGGTACACATCAGCAATAATCCCCTCTCCTGTAGTTCCCCACACAGTAAACACCAGATATTGAAAATTTTATCTTTACTTGTTTGTTGCTAGAACATCTTTGCACTGAAAGCTGTTGGTTCTATTAGCAAACAACTTTGCTTTTGTTTCCGCAGCTGAAAACTGCCCACTCAGCTTGCATCTTTGTCAACAGAGATAAAAAATACACCTCAAATTTCTTTTGAGATAGCATACGGCATATGCTCATTATAATTACGTAAAACTCAGTTGTATTTCACTGAAATTTAATACGTATAACAGCAAATTATGTATAAATGCATTGCATATAAATAAGGTTCTACTAATATGTTTGTCGCTCTGGGTGGCTCAGTTATTAGATGCTGGCCTACTGATCCCAAGGTTGGGGATTCAAATCCAGCCCAGATTGATGCTTTTAAACTATCCATGTCAGTAGATTTACTGGCATGTAAAAGAACTCCTGAGGGACAAAATTCCAGCACACCAGCAACACTGATGTGATCCTGGCAATTGACAGCATTGTTAAAACAAAAAAATAATTGAATAATGAATACGTTTCTAAATTTCATTTAGCTAGGAGCTACAAAAATTTACATATAAATACAAATTACTTAAAACTGGATTACATATAAAGCAGGTTTAACTGTGTAACAAACTTGCTTCAGCTTTCATTCCATAAAATCCCAAATCCTCATTAGTAATGTGGCTGTCAGCTTTTGTGTTATGAAAAAAGCTAATCAATGTGGTTATGTGATTTTATTATGATTCACATAATAAATGCTATGTTATTCATGGACTTCAGTGTCATACAAGTGTTAGATACTTAAGTTTACTGTGGGAGCTTAAAATGATAGCATACTTGCTCTAAACTAAACAGTGTCAGTGTTTTACTTATTAAACACTAAGCATACAGAGTTTTTTTTAAAAACAATAAAAGTGACTTGGTTTGCCAGTACTACTGATTTTGTCTTCACGCTCTCTTATATATGTGGGACAGTTTTAATTAAGTTTTGGGGGTGTTCAATATAATTAGTATTTCTTTTTAACCTTCTGTACAAGTAGTACACTCTTAACACATCTCACAAAAACTAACTCTGACGATACGATCACTCAACACTCATTAACTGCTTTGCTATCTTCCTTCATGATGCACTGGACTACCCACTGTGATAACTGATGTCTGAAACTACTACTAACTATCATTGCCTCAACTCCCTATATAGTGAGGATTATGTAAGACATCATTCTCAAACTTCACCTTTTCTAGAACCTCTACAAGTACACTGGCCGCCAGATGCCTCTTGAATCACCTCAAAAGCCCAGCATTTACTCTCTAGAATTATTGATTGTAACAAATTTTGCGGTGCTTTTGAGCTGGCTTTGAGAGGGTACAAGACAGAAAATAGAAAAATAAGATGTCCTTTTATTTTTTATATATAGACAGTTCAGTGAAAGAATATGTAGCAGGTGATCAGGTTTTTAAGGGTACTTGAAAATGAACTGCTGGATTGTATATTGGATACTTGTAAAGTTATATTGGAAGGAATAACTATTGTTTCACATTGATACATTTTTATATGAACTGCCAATGGTCATAGATAAAAAGTAATAAACTGGTACTAGGCTTCAAAGAACTGTTTATCTTAATTTTCATATTATGTAAAATACAACTGAATATAACCCATCAGTAAAGTTAGAGGAGGAAGCAATGAGACACAAACAGAAATGCTCTTTTATGGATATAGAACTATTCAAAATGTAAAATGCATATGACTTATCTTTCAAGTACTTAAGTTAATCAAAAATATGTATGTTCTGAGAATGTCAGTCTAAAATGCTAGCTAGCCTTGTAGTATCTGAAATATCTTAATTTTTACATATACATGCCATAATAACATAATGTTTTGGGGTAATTCAGCAGAAGCTAAGACAATATTTACTAAACAGAAATGAGCTATTTGAATAATGTGTGATGAAAAGAAGTTATGCTCATATAAACCATTAATGTAAAAGTTATGTACCTATACTTCCACTGGCAAATACTTATATATTAGAGCACGCTATTTGTGAAATCCATGCACTTACGTAATATACACTTACATTCCACCAGAACTAATTATTGGAAAACAGAAATTCAGCATTTTAGTACAAAATGCATATGTAATTTTGTTCCAACTTCAATGAAAACTACAGAAAAAGTATAATGTATTTAACTCAAACGTAAGGCACACTCTGCAAGAACACTGCTTTTACTCACTTGATGTGTATTTAGAATTTAACCCTTTGCCAGTTCTCCAAAGTGCTTGAAAATTGAATGCTCTGCTGGTCTAAATATTTCAGAATGCTCTTATTGGCACAAAGTAAGCACAATAGCATCAAATATTGAGAGTTCAGGTTAGTTTGAGACAGTGATTTCTACATCTCATCCATTCCATAAAGATCTAACAGATGCGGAAATGTTAGGAGTTTTAGACATTTTACAAAAGCACAGAAAGTGATCTCAAACTATTTTCATCAGAAGAAGAAGATGGAGATGAAGAGATTGTTGGCACAGACAAAATGTCAGATAGAAACAAGTGAAGATGAGGGCATCAGTAATATCTGTGCTAAGATTTTGCATACATTAAAATTTGTAGTCAATTTACATATTGTGAACACATTCATTCTGTATGACTTCACAAACTGGCAATGTACAGCTCATGGTGCCAGGCAACTGACCTTCACAATAAGCTGGCTGTATCAGCTTATAGGAACATTTACTTCTCACAAGTGTACAGGTAGGAAAAGAAGTTCACCTATTGAACTGCATTCCAGTCTTTTTTAATCACCTAGAGGAAACCTCAGGTCATGAAAAATGTGTGCTTTGTGTAGTAGGAAAAAAGAAGAGCCCAATTTGGTAGGTGTAAAGGAAAACTTATTAGTGCAGACAGTGCGAACTTATGTAGTGACATGTGGAATATTTCTGGAGTACCATCAGCAGTAAAATGTGCAAGTGCAAACCTAGGCGTGTTGATCAATGCATGCTTTAAATTTAGGAAAGAGATGCATTAAGAATTTAATTTGTAACCCTTTTTGGTTTGTTTCATATGATTTATTTTTACACAAAGAACGTAGTTACTTCTATAGGTAAATGAATTTAAGCCCACTTAAAATATACAGCGTTCCTGGCCATGCACTAATGCTCCAAAATGGAGTGGCAAAGGGTTAATATCTATTTGTGTAGTTTGTAACTTTTATATTAATTACAATTAATTTGCATTTTCCCATCTTCTTAGTAAATGAATTATTAAACTAAATAAGTAACATAAATTTATGATATGAATGTTTATATGCCTTGTACATATTATTACTAAATGTTTATTATCTTGACATATGCTATATAAGTGTATATTATATAGCATGACTGAAAGTCTTAATAAATTGAATTGCTCTTCCATTTGTATACATTCCCACGGATAGGTTCCCCTGATGAATGTGAAAGGATACTTTTATAAAGTCAAATCAGATTTAAAAAATTCAATTTCAATGCCAGCATGCAAATCACTGATCTTCTGCTTACCATGCCAACATTCTACAACTGATTTGCCATGAGTGATGCCAACAAATCACATTGAACTTCCCTCACTATTCATGTATTCTGGCATACCTTCAGGTGCTCAATTACTCTGAGATATCTTGCGTTATGCATGACTTGTACTGTTGTAAGTGGTAGAATCCTGAAATAATGCAGTTGTTGGGGGACATGCTATAGCCCTGCGTTATAACAATTCCACGGTATATCGAAATATGAGCTTAGAAGTGACAAAAATCAATCCCACGGAGGTGGTAGGAAACATTTGTGCAATAATAAATTACAGTACATTGTAAAGTATGTTATATACGGTAAAGTACGCCACTTTTAAATACAACTATACACCAGTTAAGCTAGGGGTGTATTTCAGTCCTGCAACTGATCTTAATTTATACAGTACAGACAATTATACTGCACCCATTTTACACTAATCTAATTTTGCCTTGTCTTAAAGAAATCAGTAAGTTTTGTTTGGCGGCATAATTCACATTTTTTTCCCAGCATATTGTTTGATTATAGCAAGATGGAGATGAATACTGTTCCTGCATACACAGAATCGTCTATGGTACTTATCATTTCACTAACATGCAGAAGTCTTCTTCCATGTGCATGTCATGTTACTTTGGGAAATTCTTAGCAATGCAGTGGCCTAGGTAATGCTAGGAATGCAGCAGCCACAGTGGCCAAGGTCCATGGTAGGAGTACCAAAAAGTATATTCCAGTACCAGAAGAACTCAACTTTCAAAAATAATAAATAAATAAAAAGTATAATATATCTTTTGGGGACATACTTTACCCATGTTAAATTCAAATCTATGGGTATTTTGGACCACACTATTTGGGCTTCTACTGTAATTTTAACTTCATATTTTGTCCACTTTTATACTTTGTTTAAAACATTGGAGAAAACAAACCACATATGCATGTAAATGCCATAACATTCAGTCACAATGAAAAAGAGTTACTCAAAAGATTATTGAAATACAACATACATTAAAACATAAAAAATTTACCACAATAACAACAAATTAAAAACATAAAAAAACAATACAAGACAAAAAAGTTAAATAATAGACATGCTTATGGTGAGCTTTAAGACAAGCTTAAATAGCACCCATAAAGCAGCTAACTCACACAAGGACCTGTATATACTGATATATTTCAAACAAAAGCAACAAAGACTATGCCTGGATTCATAAAAGTAGACCAACAAAACTGTGCCAAGGTAATGAAAACTCCAGATCTTCAAATGTATGAATCAACATAGATATATGAAGTAGTGAGAATAGTTTTAAAATTCACATAAAAATGGTAAAATGTTTTGCACATTTAAAACATTATATATTTTACACCGTATATACATTATATTGCTGTTGAAGAATAGTAAAACAGTTATTAGAGGTGTACACTTTAAACATTATGATGAGGGGATGGGATTAAATTAATTGGAGTTCTTAATATTTCTTCACTTTAAGTCAATCCACATAGCCGTTATGTGTGATATATCAGAAAATAAATATGCAGAAAATGTGTTTTAGATCCAAGACCAATAAAGCGTCCAATGATTTCTCTGTTGATTTCATCTATCAACTTTCCTAGGACTTTTTCCTTTTCTGTAGAGCGACATTTATGGTTCGTGGAATAATCAGCTGTACTGGGTGCTTAAGAAAATATAATTTGCCCTTATATAGTCAATCGATGGCTGAAGGAGTCAGAATCCAGGTGTATAAGCTTCAGATTTTCTACACCATAATACAGAATATTACAATGGTAGCGATACATTAGCATATTGGATATGTCCAGAACACACATGCCCATGTATATTGGTATGGATGAAATCATGTGCATGGTGCCAGATTAGTTCCATATGTTATTCTGTGTGTATTCTCTTTTTTAGAGAAAGAAGGTAAAGTTCTTGCTGTTTTGATGTGACTAAAAATACAAAGGACTAAAATGTATAAATTTCATGGAATGTTGTAACCTGAGATTTGTTAACACCGCTTTTCATTTTCAAAATTATTCATCCATCCGTAAAACCAAAGGGTTCATATTTTGCCAATAAGATAAAATATTTTTCAGAATCTTATTCAAATGTAAAAGAGAGATGTAGTTAAAATAGGATTTGAGTCGATTAATAACACTAAACAACACTCACTTTTTAAAATTTCCCAGAACATGTTTCAGAGGCTAGTTTTCCTCCATTATCTACCGAACATCGACTGAACTTGTAGAGGCTGGTTTCTCCTGTAGACTGCCCTGGTGGTGATTTTAAGAACTTGTCTAATGGATTACTTCGTGGTATATAAAAATTGAAAACTCTGTCTTTGTTTCTCCAGGGTTTCCTGATGTGTTTTAATAATTTTGGATCTGGCTTAATGTTGTGAGTTTCTTTTCAAAAATGGGTGGCAACTGCTGATTTTTCCAAGTGTTTGTATTTTAATGTCTCGCAGATACCACTTTGTTTTTATGTGGATCCCAGGCCATGGGGTTATTCCTGGCAACAAGGTGGCAGATGCGGCTGCTAAGTCTTCATGTTGCCTACCAGAGTATTCCACCTGTACACTCCCTTATGTAGATGTGCAGAAGTACTTTCATTGCCACCTATTTGCTGTCAGGCAGGAATGTTGGGAAGCGTTAGCCGGCACTCAGTTGCGGACAATCAAGGACACTGTACAACCGTGGCAGACCTCTTGCAGGGATTCCAGGCAGGAAGAAGTGATTTTAACCCACCTGAGAATAGGCCACACCCAAGCCACACATGGACACCTTTTGCATGGTGACTCGGCACCTGTCTGTGCGACGTGCAATGTTCCACTCTCCGTCGCACATGTCCTTATTGATTGTTCACATTATGCTTGTGTGTGCCAGTCCCTTGGCCTGGGTCTTACACTGTGCACTGTTTTAGGCAACAACCCAGCAGCTGTAACTACAGCGCTGCAATTTGTTGCAATTTTGGTAAGGAAGTGTAAAGATGTATTTTATTTTGGTGGTTTTGGAATTTTAGGATTTTTACTTCTCTTTACCTTTTTAAATATCTTAGCATCTTGCATTGTTAGTCAGTTACGTTTTACCTCTTTTAAATTTTAGTGGTTTTAACTTTCATGTTTTAGCTTTTTACGGGTGAGGTTTTAATAGTTGTTTGTTTTTATCTTTGGACTTTGGAGGTGTCAGATTTTATTCCTGGAGATTCATTCCTTTGTTGGCACCACTTATGTAATTGAAAGGTTGGGAAAAGGGGTGTGGCTTAGGACTGAAAATGGTTAATATTGATGAGGTGGCTTGTTTCCCTGATTCAGAATGATCAATTACCAGGTACTGATAGAATTCTAGCAGCATGTCATGAAATTAAGGCACACCACATTAAGAAATTCTGTAAAACATTTAAAAGGCTATTCCTTATTTTTATGTTTGTTATTCTCCTACATTATTTCAAGTCAATAGTCTCTACAAATGTGAAACAATGTAATCTAGAGCCAAAATGATTGTTGTTGCAAAAATTAGAAACTTAATTTACAACATGAAAATCTTATAGAATTGTGTTTCTAATTCTTAAAGAAGTGCATTTAGTACTCTGAAGTACCAAACCATGTCCAAATCTGTAACTGAACTTTACCTGGGAAAATGAGCTTCAGGCTCACCTGATAATTGCCAAAGGTATAATTCCAACTTCATTTTAAAAGCAAACTGGCACCGTACAGTTAGATCACTATTTAATTTTTACCTTCTCTACCATAGACTAGGTATGAGGTAGACAAATACATTGCTTCTTCCAACACTGCAGAGTGGCTTATAATAGACATACTAATTGTTAAGTCAAGTTGTCTGATCAATCCTGGTTGACCTTGCTTACTTTAAACACACATGCACAAAGAATGTGAGTTGATAATCACTGGTCTATATATTAACGTTCTTACACAGCTTTCTGTAGTTACCACTCTACTTAAATAGCTCATACTAGTAGTATTACAGTTCTCAGTTCTATATTAAAGGTGAATATTTTACAGCAGAATATGTCATTACCAATGTAAGAGTGTTCAGGTACAGAAATAATTTTCATAATGAATATATTCTGCAGCCTATTTATTCACAAATGTTGTTAACTTGGCTTTTATGAGCTAAATTTTAATCAAGATTAAATCCTAAGAAACTATTATACTAACCAGGCTCTACAATTTTATCATATGTGATTAACAGTGTTCGCAAGATACTACCTGATCCCGGTACAGCTTTGAGAACAGTATGAAGTAAAATGCCTTCCTGTGATGTAAATAGCTTGAGGGGTGGACGATGCTGGCAAGCGAGGAGTGGTAGGGTGACGGTAGGGGTAAATGGAACTGCTTTACTGGTCGTAATTTCCGCTACTCAGCACAGCAATGCATTCCAACTCTCTCTCGACTGACTGACTGACTGACAGACAGAAAAGACCAGAGTACACCAACTGCACATTGCTAGATGTATCATGTAGTATCTTGTGAACACTGGTGATTAATTAAGAGGTGGTGTTATCTATAAGGTGAATTCAAAAAGAAACGGGCCAGAGACATAATTACATAAACTAGTACCTGTATGTTAGAAGTATTGGCCCTGGCTGTTGAGACACTTGTCCCACTGTTACACAAGATGGTGAATGGCTGTCTCATAAAAGCCCCAGGCCTGCGATGTGAGCCAGTTCCGCACGTACAGTTGGACGTCGTCATCTGAGGTGAATCGTTTGCCCCTCAGAGCCTTTTTAAGGGGACCAAAAATAGCATAATCACAGGGAGAGAGGTCTGGACTGTGTGGAGGGTGGCTGAGAACCTCCCATTTGAATTTCTGCAGGAGTGCCATGAATGTGTTGGCCGTATGAGGCTTTGCAATGTCGTGGAGCAGAATGACCCCACGGGTGAGATTGCCTGGTCGTTTTGATTTGATTGCTCGGCGAAGGTTGATCAAGGATTGCGAGTAACGCTGGGCATTCACTGTTGTCCACATTGCAGGAAGTGTATCAGAAGGGGGCCATCTTGGTCAAAGAAGAATGTCAGCATAACCTTTCCTACACTTATGTGGATGGCCTTGGATTTTTTTATGGTAGTGACCCTGGATGCTTCCACTGGAGACGTCATTTTGATTCTGGTTCAAAATGATGACACCATGACTCATCTTCAGCCACCACTCGTGCCAGAAATTTATTCCCTTCCGTAGCATAGCGCTGCAGATGACCTAGACAGTGGGCCATTCGACATGCTTCCTGGTGTGGTTGAAGACTGTGGGGCACCCATTGGACACACACTTTGTGCAAGTGCAGTTGTTCCTTCATGATGGTGTGAACACTTCCGACACTCAATCCGACCTCGGCAGCTATGGCTTTCACTGTCAATTGGGGATCCTGGGTAATGAATGCATCAATGGACAATGTCATCGGTAATGCAGTGTGATGCTCTAGACAGTGCATCATTGGCTAACGACACCCGTCCTCCCCTGAAGCGCTTGTGCCACACCTTGACCCTTGCAAGGGACATGTAGTGTTTGCCGTACACTTGTGACATTCGTCGATGAATGTCCATTCCACCTACTCCTTCCACTCTCAGAAAACGAACAACACCTCTTTGCTCTTCTTCTGAAGTCTCCATTTCACTGTTTGCAATGCAACTGGCAGCATTGGATGATTGATGCAAGCTGCTGCTAGCTTTGTATAGTCACGTGACATGCATGCGACAGGCTGTGAACTTCCATGCTCTGGTCAGAACAACACTTCGTTACACACACCACGATATTACCATCCTGTCACCGGTTTGCACATACCAGACTCCAGCTCGTTTCTTTTTGAACGTCCCTTATATATTCAACACAATATTAAAACTTATGTAATATAACTAATGAGAACGTTCTGTATGTCTGGATATGTTCTTTACAATATATTGATTTGACTCACATGGAATTTTAAGTGAGGTTTTAGTTTCCCTAAAACATCAAACATTTCTAAGCAATTCCCTTTGTTATGAAAATGACTCTGAAAACCACAAATGAAAGTTATTCGTATTTAAGTACATAATGTTGTTTGAATAACTGTAGATCTTCTGACAGAGCATGCTCTATTCCTTTAGTTACTAATTCTTTAAGCTTGACAGTAATAGTTACATTATGTTTACTGCTCGTGATTTCTAGCCTTTAACATTAGGTTCATTAAACTATCTTCTGCCATCCCTAACTCATACCAATCATTACTGCACCTTATAAATAAATGAATGTGAAAGCGATAATATTTTTTTTTACATTGCCCTTCCAACATAGCTTTGTATTATAACATTTTTTCTGAAAATGATGAGCAAACTACTCATTGATTTTTTTGAATATAAATTTCATGAAACTATTCTGATTTTGATTTCCAATTCGTCCTCACATGTTTATTTACTGAGAATAATAACCACTAACAGATATATATATATCTGTATGATTTTATCTGCTGTTTAAATCTTGCTAGGATCGTCCTTCCTGGCTGAGATAATTTTCAGGTTCACCTCGATCCTCATAACTGACAAATATCAGGGAGGTGTCCAGAAACATTTCCTTGCTAAACTTTCTTTCTCAATTATCATTTCATGTATCATCAGTGTCAGCCCATGTGGTGCCATGTAGAGGCCTGCAATATTCTTAGGTTCGGCCTGGCCCAGCCTCAACCAAGCCCAAGAAGAGGTTATAGTGCCCAGGCCCGATTGTGTAATTTTATTGTTGTTGTTGTTGCTGTTATTATTATTGTTATCATTGTTGTTGTCACCGTCATCATCATCATCATCATTAGAAATGTTTTAGCAGAATAATCATACAAAATTCCTAATAAAGAAATTCTGTGCTAATTGTGCTATGCTCAGAATTTTGGCATTGTTTACCAAAAAATATAATAAATTATTTTGTATCTGTTAATTTTCAAGCCAGGGCCCAGATCAGAATTTTTCAAATTAGGTCCGAACCCGCACAGACCTCTAGTGCCATGTGCAGTAAGAATGGGCGTTTGACACATACATAAAATGGAATGGAAGAAAGCATGGCAGATATGCTACGAAACATCCGGTGCCCTCAATTTTTACTATAAAAACTTTAAAAATGTTGAATATGATTGCATTTTATATTCTATCATACTAAAGCTACATATGTTAAATTATTAAAATGTAAATAAATAGACTCAGAATCTATTATAAGAAAATTAAAATAAGAAAAAGGTGGTACACGATAAAAACTTTCTGGGTTTGGATTTGATTTTAGCATGTTACAAATACTCTAAAAACAATCAAACATCCAAGGCAGGAATTTCATCACATACTAGTGAATTATTTATTGTGTGAAGTTTATTACAAGCCTTGCTTTGCAGCTCTGACTTATAAATTCCTTGTAATTCAATTACAACTCTCTCATAAATGATACACACTTATTTTCTGCAGTCCATTTATAGTTTCCATATACTAGGGAGGAATGATAACTAATGATAATGACAAGACAATAGAGATACAAGATAGGATCACAATGGCTAATTAAGTATATTTTGCTCTTAAGGGTATTATGAAATCCAATCATGTGCACAAGAAAACTAAAATTAAGATCTATCAAAACCATTATTAGCAGCATAATAACATATGGAAGTGAAACATGGACCACGTCAAAGAAAAGGAAGTGGAGGCAATGTTAGGGCTGTTTGAAAGGAAGTTGCTGAGAAGGATCTTTGGAGCAGTGTTAGAAAACGTGTGGAGAACTAGATATAACCATGAGCTGCATGAGAAATATAAGAATATAGATCTGGTCACACATATAGGGTCACTACAAATGATTAATTTGTTTTCAAAATGCTATATTTTCCAAAGTATTACACTTAAAACAATGGCTGAGACATCAAAGTTACCGTAAATTCACCAAGTTTACTCCCATGCATTACAAATGTTCTATATGTGCCCCTTGGATGACACGACATATGTCCAGGCGGTAATCCAGTTCGTTCCAAAAATACTGGAGCATCATCTTGTCAATGGTCATTTCTGAAGTGGGGATGCATTCCTTCAATTGTATGTGTGTTCTTGGTAGTGGAGATACATAGATCTGGTTCTTAAGGTATCTCCAGAGGTAGAAGTCGCACGGGGATCTTGGGGCCAAGGAAAAAGAGTCTGGTCATCTGCACCACCATGTCCAATCCAACAATGCAGAAGTTCATGGTTCAGGTACTCATGAACATCAAGTTCCCAATGAGGAGCTGCCCTGTCTTGTTGGAATACAAAATTGTCAGAATCATTATTCAGTTGTGTAAGCAACCACAAATTCAACATGTACAGGTGTCCCAAAAAACACAGACAGTGCTTAGTATGTTGTGTGGGATGGTAAACTTACTAGTTTTCAAACAGGAACCTCTGTCCGGAAAGGCATGGTTTGGAAGCTGTAGTGCATCGAAGTGTGAGATGGGTGTGAGTTCACATTTTGCCAACAAATCCAACATCGAGCTGTCTACATTACAAACGGGCTTCGAGCTGTGTACCTCCTACACCATTGAAGAGCCTATATTGGCAGTGGTGAGCCTCATGCACATGGCCCAGTATGTGAGGTTATCTTTGAAGATTTTCAATCGCTCCCTGGACTCGAGCCAAAAGGTCCTCCACTGACATTCCAGGAGTGCCATAAACCATACTCTTCATACAACTCCACAGAAAATAGGTGAGAGGTGTCAGATCTGCCGACTGTGCTGGCCATGGAACAGGTCCACCTTTACTAATTGATTGATTTGAATATGTGATGTTGAGGTGATTCCGCACATTTACATCAAAGTGTGCTGGGGTTCATGTCGGCCATTTCAACAGCTGTGTACTGGTACATGTCACAGTGCTGTTAGAATGTTACTGTACTGGAAACTACGCAAGTAACGCAGTAGGATACACACCAAGAACTCTATGGAGGAATTTAGTGCATGCACAGTAATGTTATTATGCTCAGGTCATTCATCCCAGTACACAGATGACTAAAGGGTAGCATACCTTTCGTATTAAGATACCAAAATGAATGTTAACAAATTGTCACAACTGTTTGTTCTCAAACTTCAACTCTCTCCAGCGTCCAAACTATACATTTCCGGATAGGGGTTCCTATCTGAAAATCAGTTTGCCATCCCACACAACATACTAAGCATTGTCAGTGTTTTTTGGGACTTCCAGTATAGGTAAGATGTACCTGTAACAGTGTTCTCATAAAAAAAAAGTGATCTATAAACCTTTCTGTGTGACATTGCAAAGAAAACATTTAGCTTTGGCAAATCCCTTTCAACTGGTACAAATGCATGAGGATTTTGAGTCCCCCAAATCCTCACATTATGACGGTTTCCCTTTATACAGGTAACCACTGTCCTTAAATTGCCAGTACCACTGCAAAATGCTTTGTTTACATGGTGGTTCTTGTTGACAGTTGCTTCTGTATGCACGTTGATATAACAGACATACACCTCGCATATTCCAATAAACAAAAACTCTTTTGTTGTTTTGTTGCTGTTTTGTGAAGGCATTACACTTGTGCTGCCATCTGGTATAACAAACCATACTTGGTGAGTTTCCAGTTATTTTGATCTATCAACCATTGTTTTAAGTGTAATACTTTGGAAAATGTAGCATTTTGAAAATGGATGAATCACTTGAAAAGGCTGGAATGGACCGGACATGTTTATAGGATGGAGGAGTATAGAACACTGAGAAGGTGCATTTCCATACTCTATACAGTGTAGGAACCAAGGGGAAGACCTAAGGACAGATGGATAATTGCAATAACAGCGGATGCCAAGAAATTTTTTGGTACAGGAGCATGAAGATGGTCTGTGGATAGGAAAGGATGGAGAAGGGACATAAACAGGCGCGGCTCCTCAGGGTAGGCAGGGTAGGCATTGCCTACCCTATCGTAATACATCAACAAATAATGTTTAACTATGATTCTGTATTCTATCATTTGAACCGTCATTTTCCCTAAATTGCAGTTCAAGAAAAGTTTTCTCGGTTATAATGACCAGCGCATGGTCAAGTCCTTTAATCTCAATTCCTATTCATCAAAACTGCGCTGCTTGTTTGAAACGCGCAGCAGAAATGATACGCATGGAACCTGGGTAGTGGAGAGCAGGCTAGCTTAACCTCTGGCAGGCCCCATTTCCTCAGTGCGAGGCCCTTGAATAGGGATAAGGAAACATTCGGTGTGTATATGCACTCCGAGCATGCGTAGACCCGTCTGCCAGCAGTCTGAACACTTGCCGGCCCAAATCCGAATTTATGCGACATTTTCCGAACAGCCATACTCCACGACCGACTTAATTAGTGAACTATTACAAATTTCGCTTTCGTGGCGCACTGACAATGAAATGATACCGAAATTTAGATTTCCGATCGAATGGGCTTTTGAAAAAGACACGTTTTAATTTAATTGCCGGATGTGAGATTTGCGATAAGTGTTAAGTAATAACATAAATAGATAATAGAGCAGGAAGTGTTGTAAGGTGGGCAAGATATGAGTAAATAATAGTCGTTAAATTTGTAGGATAAACACATTATTGGTTTGAAATTAACGAGTCATGACGTCATACTACATAGTTTAAATACACGTTTGAAAGTCAAGTCTACCAACCTTAAAAGTCGCGCGATATATTTAATAAAATATAAAGTAAACATCGTTTAATCCTAAAAAGGTAATTATATATTCGAAATTCATAAAAGAACATGTTATAATAGAAAGGGACATTTCTAAATTGCGGGAAAAGGAAATAGCACTTTGGATACGAGGCTTTCTTGGATGACGTCATGACATTCAAAATTGAAGTGAACGGTTTTCTTAGCGTGGGTACGCGAGAAAGCGTCTGGTCACTACCCCAGACCAGCACCGCACGTTGTGGAGTGCAGACGTGAGTGCGATTCTTCTGCGTGTAGCAGATCGGCATAGCTCCCGCATGTATCTAAGATACAATAAATCGTATGCAAAGGTTT